>OZ005740.1:337874900-338041796 GCA_963930735.1 Dioctria linearis | reverse complement strand
TGACAAGAATTTAGGAGCATTTTTGCTAATGATTTGCGCAAAAAAATGTTATACAATTTAAAATTAGTTATCAACCGGATATATAAACACAGTAGTATAATGCGTAGAGAGTTATTCTTAGAATGTGTTAAATACATATACATTATACATAACCTCTTATTGTGAGTAAAATAAATCATAACTCGATATATATGTAAAGTTCAAGTTCAGGCTATTCTGTGTATATTTTAATCTAGATAAATCGATCGCTTGTCTAAGTCATTGCCGGAATTACATGGAATTTTACCATTTTATTGAAGACATCATAATTATTTAAGTAGGCGAGCTTGTATCTGTAATATACCGAAAGATTATAATATTATTCGCGCGATAACGAATATTTGTTGATAGACTTTCATAAAATACTCTATATCTCTTGAGATATTTAGTCTGTACTGACTACTCTCCTCTACACATTAATGATTGGATCGCCTCTCTGATCTCCACACCAAGAAGAAACAATTTTCGAATTTGTTAGGATTTTATTATACCTACTTAACCCGAATCCTCCTGAACGTTAATTTTTCGAATTTTTGAAAAGTATTTTAGGTATGCTTTTCATAGAACAAGAATAGAAAAACTGCATCATTACATTTTCGATAATGGTGCTTATATTCTCAGAATGTCCTGTAGCCATATGGAAACGCCAGGAGCTAAAGGGTACAGACATGTATCCATACACAAAATAGATTTTTTCAAAGTTACTATCGAATAAGACTGCAAGAATAAATGTTAAATTATTAATGCATGGGGTATGATAAGACTTGAAACAACGTAAGCAAAGACCTTTATCACACTTTGAGCAAGGAGTTCGAAAGGAATGACAAGATGATTTCGTTGATCGTCGTGAAGAGTGACAGCTAATGTGCTCGCTTCCGAACACTGCTTTTGGCTTTAAACACTGCTATGTGAATTTTTGTTCTTTTTTGTTTGCAATAATAAATTCCGTCCTCACGTCTTAAATTGAAGCTGTAGCATATCCCGATTTACACGCCGATGAAGCTGCAATGCATGGCCATGTAAAGATTCAACTCCACTATTTTCTTCCACCATATCCGATACAGTAAGCATAAACGTTTTGGTCAAATCGATCGACCCCACACATCTACTGGTTATATTCCGTCACAATACATGGGCGAGTGACACCAAATTTTTCCGAGCTTCTTTAGAATAGCGAGATGCAGTAGATGTTGGTGTGGAGTTTAAAACAGTTGACAACATGCATACCACTGAATTATCGATCCATTTTGTAAGACGAATCTCAGGCTCGTTCATTTTCATGGATTCGTAGTAGCCACGTTGTTTTTTTCTCAACGTTTTTTTTTATGCGGGTTCGAACAACTTTTCGGTATTCGATTCTTACGAATTGTGCCAGTTCCATTGTAGCCACGACTTTTCAAATAAGCCAACAAAGGAAAGCTTGCAAATAAAATGTCAAAGTAGAATGAAAATGGCAAATGTTAAACGTTATAAGAAAAATCGTCAATCATGTTCACAATAGGAGCAGCACATTTGCCGAATCTTTCCTCATACGCTGAGTTAGATCACGGGTTTTTGCCTTGATGCACCACGAATTTTATCATGTATTCGCCGGGAATAATTAAAGACCACACTTTATATCCAAAGCGCATTGGCTTCCCCTTTATGAATTACTTGTGTTCGTGCTTCCCAAAATATGCGATCATGCTTTCGTCGAATGATATATGCTGCTTGGGATAAAAATGTTCCAATAGTTTTGATTTTATGTGATCTGTTATGGGTCGTAACTTCAACAATTTATCATTGGCATTTTGCTGGGCACGCATCTTCGGTTCAAAATGCAGACTATGCAAAATTTCCTCAAAACGGGTCCGATGCATGCTCTTATACACCATATCGTTGCGCAAATCACTATCATTGCCCCACATAGCTCTGTAGCTGCTTTGCCCGAGGTAGCCAATAACAAGCAGAATATCAATGAAGACACAAAACTCTGAAATGAAATATGCGTTTTCAGTTGTGCTGAAGATGGGAAAAAAATTCTACCAACCGTTAAGTCTTGTATTCCTCCGAACAGTCGAAAATATGCTGACGCAAGTCATCATCTACACATTTCTCAAATTTTTCGTGCGGTTTCAAATGGCAGCCATCCTCGTAATTGCAGTGTGGGAAATTTGGAATCAATGCCCAGGATTCATCTTTTGACCAAGTTACCGTAGTATTCTTATTGCATGTTTGCAAAGGACACCTAGATGTAGATTGCTGAATACGTAGCAAGCGGGATGACGGTGGCTCACGAGATGTGTTTGTTGGTTGATTTATATCTAATAAATTGGTGGAAAAATTCAAAGATGAATTATTTAAAATATCCGCCAAAATACTATCTTGGAGGACTTCATCCAAATTCTCGTCGACCACATCAAAGACTTCAATACGTTCCACGTTTTCAAACGCAATTTCACAGCATGTTCTCAACTGTGCTGGACATATGTACATTGTCTGAAGTATCGCCTTCTTGTTCATCGGCATCGTCTTTCCCACTCATATTACCGTCATTCTCTGGTGGCTGAACATACAAGGCGTGAAGGTTGCTTGGAGGAGGCTCATTTTCATTATTTGAACAAAGCTCTTTTAAGTAATCGACAGCTTTTTTGAGCATCAGCTCAGAAAAAGGATAATAATGTAGCATAAGACATCAACAAGGTAAATCTCAACCCTATCACTCCTGGCGTTACCAGATGGACACGCTGAAAAAAGATTTAAAAAAAAAACACTACTAAAATACTTTTTTACCCGTTATCATTTATTTCACTCATTAGAACATTCAAAATACTGCCGAAATTGCAGTACACTACTTTTCCATAATGGGATTATTTTGAGATACTTACTTTTTTTGCGCCATTATAAGATTTTTTTAAACTTTTTTTGATGACCAAATTTTCGTAAAAGATTAGGCAATAATATCAAACTAATTTTGCAATACTAAAGCCACATTCGTTTCGAAGTGAACAAATGCCAAAATGCACACTTTTGAGTATTGGTTTACATTTTAGAGGCACGATATGAAATGCACGTTTCTTGTTGCCATCTGGCAACACCAGGAGTATTTGGATTAAAATGCTTTCATTTCCAATAATAATGTTAAAGCCCAGATCGACTGCATAAAAATTACCAAACGCAATTACGTAACAGGTATCCCAAGTAACATTGGAGGTTGAATTTCCTATCTTTGAGGGCCGATCGACCTCAAAGGCTACTCTTCTTTAAGGTTAATTAGGAAGGAAATTTTACTTAATAATTCCTTAAATTAGGTCCTCAAAGTAATCTTGACTTTGTAATTAATTATTAGGGAAAAATGACCTAATAATTCCTTTTTAATTTATCTCGTAGGAATTAGGAGGAATAGGGAAATAAATACGGACAATTTCCTAAATATGAGGCAAATTTCCTTACTTAAAATTTACTTAACTTTGAGGTCAACTTTAAGGAAATGTATGGACTTTGTATTTAGATCTATTCCCAAGATAACGTAAAAATTCCCTAAATAATTCCCTATTCGATTGTCTTCGCCCTCAAAGTACGAATTCCCAAAAAAGTTAATCTCAAGGTAAATTGGACTAAGTGGCTACATTTGGCGATATCCTTAAAAGTTGAAATTACGTAATACTACAACCAACAATTAAAGTTCATTTAATTTTGTTTGGCTTAATTATCACTGGAATTATTGAACTGCTCCACCCATTGAATCATTTCATCCAGATTACAAATGTTGCTCCTATTTACGACACATTTATATCGGAATCAGTCAGGCTATGGAATACCATTTGCATCTTTTCTTAAAGATGCTACACTTGACTTGAGCCAATGGGTACACTTAATTATTTGCTTCCCAACCATGCGTTTGCATTCACCCGCTTTTTAACAAATCTTGTATCCAAATGATGATGCTAATCACATGGTTTACTATTTTTAAAATGTGAATAAATCGATTCAATTCTTTCAATTGTCAAATCTCTTTTACCTATAAGGCGAAACTCCATAATTTAGGGCGAAATGCCTTATTTTAAGCTGAAATTTATTTATAAAAAAAAAATATTATAAACTTTGAACACAAAATTACCTAAAAAAAGGATTTTTGCCCTCAAAGTCGAAAATTTGGTTATTTAGTCTTGCCATTCAGGAAATTCGTCGTATAAGAAAAAAATTTAAGTCAAACTAACTTTTAGGTCGAAAAATGTAATATTTGCTACATTTATTTAACAAAACATGGCTATCATATATTAAAGGCATAAATAGAAAAATTGCGTTATTTTATAATTTTATTTTTTCCATAGTTACTGCAAAAAACACCCAAATAAATGAATTTTTCTTACTTTCAGAACGATTAAAAAATATGTATATTAATTTCAAGGCTCGAATCGCAAACCAAAGAATAAATTAAAAAAAAATTTAAATTATTAGTTTTTAAATATAAAATATTTTGAAGCGCGTTGGTGTTTTTCGAATAATTATTTCCATATTTATCAATAAAAATTTTCTCGTTTTAAATTGAACGCTTAGGAGCTGCGAGAATTAAATTTGAATAAGGCCATAATATGTATATACTTTGTTAAAGCAATACTTCTCATAATCATTCAATTTGGAGTTATTTGCCTTATTCATAATATTTACATTACCTACTACGGCAAATATACACATACAATTCTTATAAAATGTAATTCCTTCCATATTAACACACACCTTAACATGAGTTAAACTAGGTAGAAAATAGGTCGAGATCAAGGAAAATTTACATAAATTCGACGTGAAATTTACTTTAAATTTACCAAATGAAGGAAATGAGTCCTATGCCCTATAGGGAAATATTCCCAAATTTCCCTAATATTTACGTCGATACGACGTCCTCTCATTCTCCACTTACGTAAATCGGACGTAAATATTAGGTAATCTTAACCTGAAAAAGAGGGGAAATGTTATTTGGGATGTTACTATTCCGTTATTCTACGAAATTCTAAGGTCAATTTTAAATGGCGATCAACAACTCAGCATATATCTTTCGTAGTGCTATCTTGTGGAAACGGCCAGTATTTCACACCTCTCCCATACCCAGTATTTTTTTGTTCAGCTCGCTGGACACCGAATTGATCGCATGGAAACGGACACCCAAATAACATGACTTCTAGCTTTTTAAATCCTTATAGAATAAATATAATTACTCAACCATATGCTTTTAACGTTATATCGCTGACAACATTCTTAAATCTCGTAACTCATTTCAACAAAAATTGTGTAGTAGAACAAAATAAGATTCTATAAAAACATATTTTTTAACATAAGCTTTTATTTAATAAAATATACTAAAAAAAAAAAAAAAATTTTTCCTATCAATAACAATATTTTCACACATCTTAATAATTTTTAAGTCCTACATTTGGAAATCAAAAGCTTTGGAAGCGATCAAAGTACCTGTTTAGTAGTATAAGATAGCCCCAAAGAACAACTTTGATATTGAATTAATCTTCTGAGCGCCATTTCTACCAAAGTCTTCAATTCTATTCTACGCATAAAGAACTTTTTAATTGATACCTGTATCAACTTAGTTGTGAAGCAAAAGATAATCCGCCATCTTGCGGCGTCTGCCATATTGGGTTGAAAATAACATCCCATATCTCGTTGTGTTCTACTCGTGAAGCTCTTCATTTGATGCACATATCAAGGGGGCTGTCAAGTAAAAATTAATCCGCCATCTTGAGTGCGTCCGCCATATTGGATTTTGAACGTTTTGTTTTTGCTGTGGTTTTAGCCCTCCACTCTACTTTGTGTTCAATTGGCCAGAGTCATGGCACACATGATTCCTGAACTTGTCACTTTCTCTGCTTTTGCATGCAACTTGGGTTAACCCCGGTTTAGCACTAGCTGCACCTGCTCTTGACTAAGAGCACCGCGGTTCTTCTTTTGAAATGTCAAAGAAAGCAGAAGAAGTTGTTGTTTACTTATTAAGAAAGGAAGATGTTAGTTTGTGATTTGTTAATTTTGACGTTTGCTTCTTCCTTTGCACAAAAACATGAAATACACTTTGAGGTTAACAGCCTTTTGACATGGTTCTGGCATGTCTCTGGTTGTCCCAGGTGTCAAGTTCCGCCATAAAAATCAAAATGCCTCTAGATATACTTACTATGTTGTACTGTCACGGGACTTATGCACGTGGAAGAGACGTTGCGTGATCTTAAGATATTTTTATCACCTACAATCTATAAAAAGTGAACGAAAAGCTTAGTGCGGGTAAAAAAAGATTTTAGAGGTGGTGTGACTCAAAATTGTATTTCCCAAAAATATAACAATGAAAACTCTGTTTTACAGTAAGGTAGTACTTAAAACGTTGTGAACATGCCTTGGTAACTTTGGCAAGCTGGTTATAAAGAATTGATTAAGGTGTTTAAAGGAAAGGATTACAAAAGTACATTTTTCACACTTTTGAGATTAAATACTTTAAAGTTGGTTGAATACCCTAAATTCTGAGTAAACTCCTAATTTTATGTAATTCTACTAAAAATAAGCCGCGTATCCTAATAATTTTTTTGATATGATCAAAATAATGTTCGATGATTTTTGGTTTAGTAAAAAGGTACTAATTTAATCCCCTACAATAACTTATGCCTCCTTCCCTCTAAGAAGTGCCTCTGAACAAGAGTTCCTACTTGTAAGTCATTAAAATAACGGCTGCTATAAAATAGCATGGGATATGAATTTAGTTATATACCTTTGCCAGTAACATTTTGACTACATGTAGTTTGCATTTATGCATTTATAATGAACTTTTAACAAAATTTATTTTGTTTCCCTCTCCTTTTAAGCCCTCCAACTAACAGCCCTGTTAATTGAAGGTCGTAAATATCTAGATGTGATCATTTAGTTGGAATCCCACATATCGAAGTGTGTCACGACACTGTTATTAAAAAAAAATTGGTTTGTCACAAAATATTAATTCAATAATTAAAGTTTAATATACTTTAATTTTTTTGTAAACTAAGATGGCACATTTTTTTTGTAAGTTTTCGAAAATTTAATTTAATTATGTATTTAAAATGAAGGATTTCTTAAAGATAGTGTGTCTTTTTTTTAGAAGTTTTTTACAGCAATAGTGCAAAAAAAATTACTTTAACTTGAAATTTCTTACTTTTGTATTAATTAATATCGCGGGAGTGATTTAAGTTGCATTTGTTTTGTGGCCGATATATTAGGTCCCACCCAATTAATATAGCGCAGCTCACACAGTACCTCTACAGTTAAAATTAGACTAAAATTTTTCATTTAACTTACTACTGGAAGCGATTTAACATTTTATCATGGCCACATGAATACAAAGCAATTTCATAACAAATATTTAGTACAAAAATATCCTCACAGAAAATATTAAAATTATATTTAATCAAAATTATCGAGACCCTTCTACTATGGCAACTCTAAATGGTGCATTCTACTATTTCATCTAGAGTACACTGGCAAATGCCACCTTCACACAGAACATAGGCAACTCGTAAATACAAGGATATCGCAAAATAATACAACTATGAAGCGTCGTACATCCAAGGTAATATTTTTCCGAGCTTATTTTCATTTCCACATAGTGGAAAGCCCTCGACACTGTCAGGGCGCACTTCCTTCTTCGTTTACTGTTACGGGAATAGAAAAGTTTCGAAACGAGACTTCGCGGTTGCGGATGGTATCGGCGGGCGTTTTTTACGAGTCATTTTTTTCGTTTTTATTACAGTGTCGGTTAAATAGCCGAATTCGCGAATTTATCAATTTATCGTGTGTGTATATAGGGAAAGTGCCATTACTGTGAAATTTATTTGAAACAAACAACAAAACAACATGTGAAAGGCTTGAGGGAGAGATAGTGGGAATGAGAGAGGGAGTGAAGGGGGCAAAAGGAAAATCTTCCAGATCATCAGTATAGTGAAGGAAATGCACACCCATTGTACCTTAGATGCATCATTTATCAGCACAGCAGCTATACCTTGGACAAAAGTCTACATAGTGGCTCAGCTCTCTGAATGATAAAGGGAATAGTGAGTGAACCTATTTCTTTGGAGCGCCATTATGTCACTATAATAAGGCAGAAACCGAAAGAAATGTCCTCGGATTGTGATTCCTGAAGTGCATCATATATACAAGGCGAGTAGGTACTGCACTGAAGAGAGGAGGAGGTTGATGATGGATCTGGTCTGGATCTGGATGGCATGATAGAGGTAGAGGTACTATTATATGTCAGTTGTCGTAGTCACAAGTTGTGAAGTTGCTGGAATTCTTGCATAAATTACTCGATATAAGCATAGCCATCCTCCTACGTCACAACGTGTCTGTACGTACTATAGTGTGCAGCGAAATAAATGCAAAAGGATTTTGAATGGCAATTTCATGACTCCCACGCCGTAAGCTCTGAAGTTTTCTTTTTTCGTTGCTGCAAGAGTAGGTAGTCTTCAAGGACGTGCTAAAGCTCTTGCAGACACTTGCCGGTATGCAGTCTATATGCATTGAATAGCATACACAACAACTATGACAAGTGCTGCTACTACTACTGCTGCTGCTGCTGCTGCTGCTGCTGTACTGCACTTGCATTTTTGATTCTGACCATTTTCAACTCCCCGGCCGGGTCGAGTCGAGTCGGTGGTTGTTTATAAAAGTTTCGTGCTGTGAGCAATTTACGTGTGGACTGTTTCGTTTCGTTCGTTTCGTTTTTCGTGTTGATTTAATACGCTGCAAAACTTAAGAGAAGAACAAAAAAAGCATAAACCAAACAAAACAGAAGAAAACTTACCAAAGAAAAGTACTTTTGTGTCGTGCACTTTTCGCTGCAGCTAACTACTTTTATGCGTTTCATTTGTAGCTCGGTGTTTGTTCTTTAATAACAGTTAGTTTCCTTGAAGAAATGTGCCAATTAATTGTGGATGAGATAATGCCTCTGAAATGTTTCTTGGTTAAGTAAATAGATTCGTTTTGTTTGCACTTTGTTATTTATAAGCCTCTCAAAAGTTCTTTCACATTCGAAAATATTTTTAAATTTAAATATGTTTTTGCTTTTTATTGAATTTTGTTTTAAACGATCTGAAGGACTTGTATTGTTACACAATCTGACCTTGAACGGAAAGAATTCATTGAGATTTTAAGAGTATTCCGACAAGAGGTAACAAGAGATGTGGAAAGGCGGAACTATAACATTTGCGAATTTTGCATTTTTATTGCAGATATAGATGGCGCCACTGCTCTCTTATTTCATAAGAGATTTTGAATTTTTGTTTATGTGTTTATTTGTTTATGAGCTTATTAATTTTTTTGCTCATTCTTACTACTTTTTAACAATTTCTCGAGATTACAAATTAATTTTTCGATATTTTAAAAATCGCTTTTAAACAATTTTTATTCTTCTAAAATTCTAAATATTTATAGACATTGCACAAACAAACAAACAAAACTAGAAGTTGGGGTAGGCAACAATTACGAATATTTTACATTAAAATTTGTTTGAAATGTGAACAATGGCAGCCCATTCTATTGATGGAAGATCCAAACGAGTTCTATAGACAGAGCTATATTATTGTTATTGTACACGTGTGGCATAGAGTATGCGGTAACTCTATTTTATTTCATTTTGCTAATACGGTAATTATTATACCCTAAATGAAATCTTAAGGGTATACTAACTTTGTCATACCATTTGTAATGCATAGAAATAATGATGAGAAATAATGATGAGAATGGATTAGACACCCATGCATAAAATTAAAAGTTATTTTGATTTTTGCATGTCCGCTTGTCTGTCCGTCTGAAATTTTGTACACGGGTGTACACAGGCTTAAAAAAAAAAATTAAGCTCGCAAATAGGACAAATCGAGCAACTCCTTCGTAGGGTTGCCATACAAAAATTGCGATTTTCTTTATGTATTTGCGTTCTACTCGAGTCCGCATCATTTTAGAGGGTTTACATTTGATACATAGTATTTGCATAATAAGAGTAAACAAAATTTCAAAAATGGACTAAATCGGGCAATCCCTTCTTGGTGTTGCCATACAGAACTTTGGGATTTCACTTTATTTTCATCTAGGGTATAATATTATCGGTTTTAGACCAATTATAACTTTTTCCCTTTTTTTTATTTTAGTTGGTTTTCAAAATATTTACCATTACTACACACTTTCACATACGCTCTAACTAATCCTAAAGGCATTGAACGCAACATTTCACAATCATTTGAGATGTATGTAAAATTTTTGTAAGTACTCACATTTTATCCTTCATAAAAGTTACTAAAAAAAGTCACAAGATACCAAGTCCGGCTTAATCTGCCGATCAAATCCAGTCCTGAAGTGGTTCGACTTTTAGTAGTACAAGAGGCAGTGAATTATGGTGTATTTTTGGCGTAATGCCAAATTTTGCCATTCTTCCGTGAAAGGAAACAGCTGATTTGAAGCTGTCTTGCTGTAGGAACAACCACTGACTAGAGGGCTAACTGCGAAGTCTTGAGAACTTGTTGAGCAGCGATGCCTTGACAGTCCACTTAGCGTAGGTTGCTGGTGTCTTGACTATCCGTTGTAGGCAACGGTACGTCCTGGTTTAATTATGATCAACCTTGGGACCTGAAAAGAGTGTGAATGCCCCGAGTTCGCTTGAGTGAGACTTGCGAGCTGGAATAAGGTCAATATGGCGAGCAAGTGACTTCTTCTCTCCGGACTGCCCCTATGACAGCGTGACCGTGCGCAAAAATTATGCTGACCCTTGAAGGTGGTGGCATATAGAATAACAACATTGGTCTGCAGATTGGGTCACAGTAGGCTGGACTAAGACGACCCTATGTCGATGTGATGATCTTAGACACATTAGAATTGATGTTTGAACTGCGGGAGGAACATAAATAATGATGGTAGAGCAAAATGGATTGGACACCCCTGCATAATATTAAAATTAATTTTTAATTTTTGCATGTCCGTCAGTCTGTCCGTCTGTCAGTCCATCCTCACGATAACTCGAGAAGGCGTACACTCAGAGAACTTAAATTTATTTAAAAAAAAAAGTAAATTTGAATTCGAAACTGGGACAAATCGGGTAACTCGTTCTTAGGGTTATCATACAAAAATTTCATTATTTGGACACTGCCTGAGAACGACGAGTGCTGAAATTTGATACACAGTGTTTTCATAGTAATAGTGCATGAAACTTCAAAAACGGACTAAATCGGGCAACCCTTTCTTGGTATTTCCATATAAAATTTTTGTTTTTTTTTACGTATACCGTGAAAACGATCACTTCTAGACGTTTTTATTGTACAGACAAGTTCTGCAAAATATGAAATTCTATGAAATTTGTTATAAATTTTTTTGCTGTCCGACAAAACATTCTAGAAATATATGCGAATAACAACTTTAAAAATCAAACTTCCACAGATGGGTGACCATACGAAATTAATCGGGGCATTCATCTAGGGTATCATAAGAATTGGCTCTTAGACAAATTCTAACTTTTTTTACTTCTTTTATATTGATATTGTTCTTGAACCTGCTTATATTTTTTTACTCTTTTCTTTTTAAAATATCCCAGGGTGTGGCTGAATTGCCAGGCCGGAAGTTTTAAAATAAGTCGCAATAGATTCTAAACTCCATTTGAAACAAAATTTTGAACTCACAAATAATATAGGTCCTTCGAAAACAATTTTAAATAGGGACTTACGAAGAGTTAGGGCAACCTAGTGGACATTATGGGTCAAGAAATTGTCTCCAATATATACGTACCTAAATTTTTTTTTCTAATAAATCCTAAAACTTTGAACTAAAGTTTTATTGCAAAATTCTAAATTTGACATATTTCTGACTTAGATTGCTTTATATTTTTGTTCCGTATTTGAAGCAACTTGGTGGAGCTAAAAAGTATTTTGATTTTATAAAAGCTCTGCTCTTGTGTTTTACCTTCAACAGTGAAGGTTTTTTGCTCGGAATAGGGCAAAATATATATCTTTTTAATTTTGCCGCTCCTACTCGGAGCAGAGCTCAGTACGCCATTTTTACGGAGCGATATTGCAAGCCTTGCTCAAAGTATTAAAACACATCAAAAATCGGAAAAATCCTACTCGGACACACCCAGTGTGTCAAATTTCGAATTTCTCTAAGCACTTTTAAAGAAAAATTAAGAAAATTCCGAAAAAATTTCGGATTCTTAAACTTTTCCGAACAAATTCTTTGCGAGCAGAATAAGTAAATTTTTACAAAAACGGCAAAAGTGCGAATATTACCCCTCAAATCAACGCGAAAAGAGTTCGTCTATTCTTATGAATTACTTAATGATTTCCTAAAGAAAATTGTTAAGATTCTCATCTGAATTCCAATTGAAATCCTAAAAAATTCACACCAATTTCTCAAAAATATTCCTTAAGAGCTCTAAAGGAAATTCCCAAATTTTCTAAAGAAAATTGTAAAGCTTTTTATCTGAATTTCGATTGAAATCCTAAAGGCACTTCCAAGGCACTTTCACATCAAAAACAAGAACCGAAAAAATGTAAACCGAAAAACTTAATTTATTCCACTTTAAAACAAGATTTTTGCATTGATTAATAAAATCAGGGAAATACAATAAACTAAGAATTTTACTGAGAGAATGGTTATATTTATTTCAGCTTTTTAAGAAAAACACAACTTATTAGTTTATCCTGTTTCCCATGATTTTATTAATATTGGAGCAATGATCTTGTTTTAAAGTGGAGTAAATTGAGTTTTTCGGTATACATTTTTCGGTTCTTATTTTTGAAGTAAAAGTGCTCTAAGGAATTCATAATAAATTCTCAGAAATATAAATTAAAGTGTTCCGAACTGGTAAAAACCCAAAAATGTTTTGAAAATGTTTTAAATAAGCAGTAGGTATTATTTTCAATTTGAATATGTTTATTAAATAATAATGACGTTAAAACATTTTTAAGATTTGAGTTTTGTAAGTTCGGAAAATAAATAGATTATAAAGATAAAACCGGTAAATATATTTACATTTTGGACCTTTTTTTTAATGCACTTGTTTTTGGTTAACTAAATCTGCCTTTTACATTATAAAATACTGCTTTCAGGCGTTTTTCTATGTCGTCCATAGTTTGATTATGGATATAAAGTAAAAACCGCGTCTGTAATAAAACAATTATATATAAATGTTTGACAACATTTAATTGCTATTTTCAAATAACTTTGAAAACGGAGACAATCAAAAATTTTGATATTTTAATATTTTGCTCCAGTTCCATCCGTGTGAAATGCTTAGCAACATCCGTCATCAAGATCTTGACCGATCTCTTCATGACAGTGGTCAGAGCCGACCCTCCAAGAGTTGAAAAAAATGCTCTCTGGAAAATTATAATAATAAAACATTTTTCGGCAGCTTCTACTTCTATTCCACTTATTTTCGAGACTTAGAAATCTTCTTTTGAAATTGTTGGCAACGAAGGAAGCATATCATTTAAGTTGAGAATGTCTTTTACGCTTTGTTCAAAGCTTTCATTTCCTCCTTCAAATAGAATACTTCTCGCCCCAACTTATGAATAGCGAGCTGGACAGAAAGATATCGGGCTCGAAGCATTGCGTTTATTTGGGACTGGTGAAGTACGACAGCGTTTAGATGGCATATTGATCTTGAACAACTCGCCAATATTTCAGCCGTCTTGACATGCTCTGTACCACAAACGTATTCACGCATTTAATAAAAGCACTGCAATATTTATTGATAACAATTCAACAATATATTACTCACCTTTTCTACTTTTTAGAAAATCGTCATCCACTTTCAACTATTGACTGATTGATTGAAAAAGAGGTTTAGGATCCCAAGGGGTCCCCCAAACGGAGACCAAATCAAGCCCATTGTTCACCCTCGAGACCCATGAGCAATCGCTCATAGATCCCAACCGGACGCTCTTATAAATTTAAGTACTTTCAACTAACTCTGAACACAAAATGACAGTGCAACTCAAGCTTAAGAAATCTTTTGGAAATGCCTTCAAAATTTAGAAAGAAATCAGCAAAAAATCCGAATTCACAATTCTTTGAAGACTCTTTCTGAATTTTAATATTTATCCGAATACCATTCCGAAACTTGAAATAGCCCTGAAGAGTGGGGATTTATTTTTCGCGCTAGCTCTTTCGCACACTTTCCGATATTGCTCTTACCATTCCGAAGTTCCGAATTTGGCACACTGGGCACTTTTTGCTATAGAAGAGTTTCCCTTTAATATATGCGCAAATTTATCATGGCTGAACTATATTATTCTGAATATCAGAACAAAAATCAATAGCTCGTGGCATGCTGTGATTATGCAAATATGATTATTTCTTGGAATCTGTAATACCCCTGCAAGCGTTTATAAACATACCTGCCGCACTGGGGTCAATCAGCCATACTCCATCGGTAAGGAAGTATACGTTAAGTGAATGAAACATGCAATGTGTTTTTCTTTCTTATACATAATGCCATAAAATATGAACTTGTTTTATGATTATAGTACATAATATGAGTATGCACATGCACATAGGATGAGTTCACTAGTAGACCTATATACGGAGACTTGAGAGAGTACAGCGTCTCCGATTCAAACATCCTCATTTCGGAGGTTATGATAGAGATGGTCGAAACTCGGGGAAAAAATGATTAGGTAATATTGGATGATGAAGATTTTCTATCTATTCCATATCACAGTCTGAAACATTCAGTAACTTTCAAACTGATTAGCCTACGATTATTGTTGATACATTATTTCATAATTTTGTTCAAGAAAGAATTTTTTGGGATTCTCCGGTATATAGCAAAAGCTAAAAAATGTTCTAATTTGTTATTTCATGACACAACTCATTGATTTTTGGTGACAAGTTTCAAGTCTTGGTTTGACTCATCAACAGGTCCCAAATAGCGAAATTGCGTGATTTGAAAAACAAATGAAAAAATGAAAAAAAGAAGAAAGAACTGAAAAGTTTGAGAAAAATAGAAAAAACATTTTTTTTTATTTATTAAAAAAATGTAAAATTTTTTTTAAAGAAGCAGATTCATTCGAAGCGAATCGAACCTGTATACGCCACGCAGTGGGCTGAAAAGTAAAGAAGAAAAAATAAGAAATAATAAAATTGTTTTTTCTATTTTTCTCAAACTTTTCATTTCTTTTTTTTTTTTTTTCATTTTTTCATTTGTTTTTCAATTCACCCAATTTCGCTATTTGGGACCTGTTGATGATTCAAACCAAGACTTGAAACTTGTCACCAAAAATTAATGAGTTGTGTGATGAAATTACAAATTAGAACATTTTTTAGCTTTTGCTATATACCGGAGAATCCCAAAAAATTCGTTCTTGAACAAAATTAAGTTTAACCCGGTAAAAAGTCCAAAAGAGTAATCTTTTTATTTATTATTTCATAAATAGAATATTTTGTACCTCTTACAAATTATACCAGGACCATCGTATCTTTCTCCTTCTCTGAAGTTATTGGGTTTTAAATCGGAACATCTGGGGGTCGAGCAGGTTAACATTAAAGGCCTGGAAGACCCTACGGATGCTATAGATAAAAGATTGCCATTCGAAAGAGGTTACCACTAAATATTAATAAAAGAAGCAAAATATTAGACAGAAAGCCCCAGCTGCCGGAACGGGTTCTTTTCTGGTATACTAACGGATTGGGGATGGATGGCAAAATAGACTAAGGTCCAGAAGTCGAACTCTCCATTCCACGTGGTACGTCGCCTTCACTTTTCAGGCGGTAGTCTTGCTATAGAGGTTGGAATTAAGAAAAACAGAGGCTACAAGAACTCCAACATCTATATTTGCTCAGACAGCCAAGCTAGCTCCATGGCGTTCCTTTTAAAACTTTGAGTCGAAATTGGAGCAGCCATTCGAAATTCCAGCTGCTGTCTAGGGACAACAAAGTAATGTTGCTTTGACTTCCTTAATCTGATTAAAACCGGAACCAACAGTTCAAATACTGTCCTCTATCCATCATTCGGCCTACCAAAACGCCACTTTAAGGGGAACTGAAAGAATCTGAAAATAGGTAATTGAATTTCCTCTGGCGTTATGATTATTAACATAAACGTGGGACACTTTACGTCCCTTCAAAGGAGGTATTACTTTTTGAAATATTTAATTGCAACAAGTTCCTGGTATTTTCGTCGAACATCATTTTTTTTTTACAGTAAAGGAACAGACCTAATGTCACTCACTTTTCATCTTATAATTAATTCCAAATTCCACTGCATACTCCTTGGATTAACTAAATCGTAAATACCTGAACGCGCGCTTACTTTTTATCACCGTGGAAAAATATCCTACAGCTTTGCAATGAAGGCATTGGAACTTGGATTTGCGGTCGGAGTCAGAGCACGTTTTTATGGCGTAAATTTCTATTTGACAAATAGTTGGGTTGGATCCGACCCAGGGACTTGTATAATTAACACCTCTCTCACACCCGCCATGCCTTTATTTTAGATCCGTCTCTGTACCAGACGACTGACTTGCGTCGGAGCTGCGGTCCATTGTTCATCCAACTTTAGCGATCTTCTATGATCATTGCGAAGCGGCACCCTAAGAGATTTGGCCATTATATCTGTAAACTTAGTGTATATTGAGCAGCTTTGAAACTCTTCATGTATTTCGTCATGACCGACTAAGCCTCCCGGTTTCCTAGAGGTGGCAGTTAGCATCTTAGCACCTGGAGTAGCATCCTTTTTAATGAAAAGATTTAGATGAGATAAGTCCAACATCAGTTCTAAGGTTAATGTGGAACAAGGCATCATAACAGCTATTACTACGAGTCCTGCAAGTCCTTGTAATTTTTGTAGAATTCCTTACACTGCTCTTTCCTCTGTTTTAGTCTACTATATGTACAAGGGCACCATAGGTAGTGATGGGCCTATCGATAAACTATTTTCGGGTTCAAGCCCCATTATTTGCCATGCAGTCTTAGTACATACGGGAAGATGCTGTGGCTTTCTGTATAACCTTACTTCTTTAGAGAGTTGTATGTTTTGATGGGATTAACGCTTAAACCCTCGCTTACAGAACAGTCATAAAAGGCGATAGATTAATTTAAATTCATTCTAATAGTTGTGTCCTCTGGATCAAATTGAAATATTGAAAAATGTGCGAAAAATGTATGAGCTACGGAATCAAATCTTTTTGCATGGGATGGGCCTAACAATCAGCTAAATTGAAAAAAAAAATCAGAAGATTATCTCAATTATTCAAGTCAATATGACTAGAAATGAAATGAGCACTCTTTTTGTGCATGTCCGGCCTTCGCCCGGAGCAAACTGGATGAGCTGAGAAACCTTCCTCACCAAGACGTGATGCGCTTCATTAAGAGGACAGGAAGGTTTTAGTGAATGGGCTTCGAGCAGAACAGCACAATGGGCGGCAATGGCCTCCGAGCTTGGGATGAGGTCCCTGTCCCCCTGTCTATAACTCGAAAACTAAGCAAATTCTCATAACATACATGACGGTGATTCGGACACCCCTCAATATGAGGTACCTAAATTTTGCCTTTCAACATCACTTTTCGGGCCACCCTGTATATATATATATTTGAATATACATATATAAATAAAAACAACAAATAATTTTGTAGTCTATGGAAAGGGCGATTACCAAAATTCATTTTTCCTACATATTTATTGTTTGCGATAGTTATGATGAAAAACAAATTTTAAGATGAAGTCCAGAATCGCATTTATTACAAATGTAGGATGCATTTTTGTGACACACACGATATTTTCTTGGAATGCTTTTAGAATTAATATACGCTAAATGGTTCATACCGCAATAAGAATGAGGAAATTCTCCCCAGATTCATGTCTGTCAATAATCTTGGGACAATTTATTATAGAAATGTATTGTGCGGTAAATGATTTTTATCTTGACGGAGATAATACATCCATAAGTTTACTATACCACAATTCAGCATGAAGTAAAATTTGGCTATGGTTGGTCGAGAAAGTTAGAAATTGTTTACATTCACGTGTACTCCATCTAATACAGCTTGACTCGTGATATAAAGTAAAAATCCACATATGCAATAGATTCTTATCGTTTATGCAAAATTATAGCAGAAATTATTTTTTTACATTTCATCCGAGAAAGGACCACTTTTTTGTTGGTATTTTATACAAATAAAATAACTTAATTATTACTAAAATAAGTCTCCTATTTTGATTTCGAATAACTTTTAAAAGAAATAAGAGCTTTTATTTTATATACTTATAATTTACTAAAAATTAGTACATAATTAAACGTGGAAAACGATATCGGCCTTTGTTCGCAATCTCAATCTCTTTTCTTTAGAGTGTATTTGGAATGATAATAATTTTTCGGGTTAATATTATACATTTTTTGAAGTTGTTCAGTTGTTTCTGGTTTATTGGGATAAATCTTGCTGCTCGTAAAAAAAACCAAGAGATAAAAATTTGGTTCTGTTAGGACTTGCGATCTGGACGACCAATCACAATCACTATTTAAAGAAAATCAAATGACCTAGAAACTAGAGATGTGTCGATCCGGAATGAACGGGTACATCCGAAACGGGTCTATACAAGGAATGAATGGAACGGGCCCGTAATTAGTGAAGCTATCGTTCACTCATTCGAATGTATAAACAAATTTATCCAAAAAAAATTTACTGGTCTGAGCACATTTCACTTCGCCTTTTCTGATTGCATATTTTAATATTTTGTAGGAATTTGTTTAAGTTTACTCGTACATACATCAGAACATATCAGAAGCATAGGAATCCGGGTATCATATAAAATTTGTGTAGGTACATATATGAGTGAAGCCAAAATTACCTCCCTTGACTCAAAAGGTAGTAACTAAAAAACCAGTAAAAAGTGAAAACTTAAGTGACAAATTATTGGCAATGTGTAGAAATGACGATAGATTTCCACACCTAGATTAAAACGACTGCTCCATCATGAATTCTGTTTATAGCTGTTTATACCTGCAAGTTGCAAAGTGCTTTCACAGTTGAAAATTTAAGCCCTAAACACAAATATTAGTGCGGTCTTACTTAACTTAGCTTATATGCATAATGGAACGTAAAAGAAATTTTCTCCCCTGGCTTTCTTTTTTAAAATAACTTTTATCAAGTCACAAACCCCTGACTAAAAAGCTTTGTGTCTGAGCGTGACGAAAAAGTTTTAGGGTAGTAAACGTGGATGGATTTACGTATGGTTTTTTGATTTGGAATGTGTGAATTGGAAGCTTTCCGACGGGGTACAATTTTGGGGGTTTTGTGGTGGGGTGGTAACTATACCACCCTTGAGGTTCTACAATTTGGGTCGTGTGTGATGTAAGTGAAGATTCGAGAGTCGAGAGAGTGAATAGAATTTTTGATTAGAAATTAGAAAATAAAATATATTAAAAAACTTTTATAATAAATAACTTTTGTGAATAAAATGCACCAAAAAGATAACTTTCTCAGTGATATACAAAAGAAATGTTTCATTGAAAAATATGCTACAACTTAGATTAAAGATGGAACCGGTCCGCGGAATCGGGTTCAAATTAGATGATCCGGATGCGGATCCAGTTCCGAAATTTCTTCGGAACGACACATCTTTACTAGAAACTAGTGAATTTCTTTAGTGAGCTGTGATAATGTCCTGTAAAATCACATGCTTTCTAGCCCTTAGACATTCATTTTGGTTCATGCACAATTTGGTATATTATTTCTCAATAATTTATACCACACACATTATCACATTATCATTTTTTTATTCGAAGTATGCTAAGTACTCTCGTTAAATTCTATATATATCGCAACATTTTTTAAACTTTCCTCTAGAAATTCAGTAGGGCACCCAGATTTGGCTTGGGGGGGAGACCTTGTGTCCTAAATTCAGGAATAGAAAAACGGAAAAATAGGACTCTAAAGTCGCATCCTGAGTCCATCGGAGCACTTAAGAACTCCTTTATTGAAGATAATGAATTTTAAGTTTTATTTACTAAAATCTCGACATGGACCATGTTTTCTTTATCGTCAATAGATTAATCATAATTCATAAATAATGAAACACTCTAATTTATTTATTTTCAATCCACGCAATTTGTGCCAGTTTTACAAAATTTTAAAAAGAAACCTAAGGCCCGATGCACACATACATTAGTGTTTTGGACGTGAGGTAGGGACGTATACGTACGTAAAGTTACTTTCGCAAGGCGAGCGCAGCCTTGAAATTAAACTACGTACCCAAAATTAGCTTAAGCGTCGGTGAAGGAATTTTGTTAAGCTTAAATGTTAAATTGACGTAAGTAAAGTACGGTACGAGTCACTCAATCCGTAAGGACTCATCTGTTTATGCAATAATATTAAAATATCAATATCGGTAACACTCTTATTATTTTTTTATAGAAGAGAAAAGTTTGGGAAGGAACTAAGAAAATTTTTCTTCAAATTCTTCTTATATTTTTTTAAATAATATCTATAAAACGCACAAATCTGCAATTAAATCAACTTCACCTTGTTAAATTTTGTTTCTACCAGTTTTTAAATCTTTTTTTAAATTAAAGGCCACGATAATAACCCTTACGGAATGTGAAGTCTATTTATTTAAGACAACAATGGCAATCATCCGTAAGTAAACCCATCTTGGTTAGGTGATACCTTAATGGGAAATGGCCTGAGAAGAGCTCTTGAGCTCTAGCCTCCTAACGAGTAGGAGTTCTTTCGTTTTTGCTTCAGAGATGTCAATAAAATTTTTTACTTTACGAAGTCCTTGTAGCCTTTCTCAATACAGGAATTTTTCTTTGTTCTCGCAGCGATTTAGGCTAGCTCTGAGATAACACTTTTAGAGGTTTATAGCATTTTAAAATGTCGAAAAAAATGCTGTTCTGGTCTCCTAAGGATTATATTCTTTATCCTTGAATAACCTGGAAGTCGTACTTTTAATTTTCGACCTTATATCCAGTAAAACATATCAAAAGTTCAACTTGAAATCTTAACGGCATCTGGAAGTCAAAAATCATGAATTCATACATTTGCTTATAATAAATTCTTAGTTTGTTGAAAGTTTCATAAAAGTTAGTAAGTAATTATCTGTGAAAATGGTACGAGTTAAAAAAATTTACCCTCTAAAATAATTGACCCTCCTGGAGGGTCCCATTCGCAACATTGCTTTAGAAACGACTAAGGTGTATATATCTTCATTTGGCTCCTATTACTGTACATTCCTTTGGGAGGAAGTAGAGATTATCCAGATAACGAATGAATTCCTATAAATTTGTAAAGTTCTTCAACAGCTAACAGGAAATTTTCACCCCCAGATAATGCATATTTCTTTAAATCAGATACAATAAATTCCATTAGCTCTTGATAAACTTTATCTTTTTCCTCCTTGATTTATTGAGATTAAGTTAAGATAAATTTGAACTTATCTTTTTAAGGTTGCATTCTTGCCCTTTTTTTCTGCGATGAACACATAATTTTAATTTTATTCTTTATTGAATTAGCAACACCCTTATTACTGACATGTAGTTGGTATTCTTCATCTGTGAGCTTTCCAAGCAACACCAGTGGGTGTTTAAACACATGGAAAATCTTTACTCAGCAAAGAATCGTAGTGGACAACGTTTCTCAATTACTTAGCAACCGATAAAATTATAAACTTTTCGAGAAATTTTTATTTCTACGAAAAAATAAATAAATCATAATAGTATCACTTGCACACCAGCACAGTAAGACCTCAAACATCAGCATTGACTCTTTAAAATAAAAATCGAAATAAGTTTGATATGCCTACTTCTGGGCGAAAGCAATAATTTTATATGTACAGCAAAAAGAAATGCAAACATTACATATTTTAGGCGTAGTGAAATAATAAATTCTGTTTATGTCTGGATCCTTTTTTTAATTTTCTCCTAAAATTTTTCGCTTTATATATACATACGAGCTATACATATATTGAAGTAGAAACTCCTTGTTCTTAATTCAGGCCATTTGAAGAATATAGAAAAATCTCGCTTGCCTATTCTGCTTTTTCACATCACAGTCATCTTATTTCCCCTTTTATTACCTCTTTTTTTATTTCGTCTGGTACCATCATCACTTTTCAGGGTAGAGGGTACCAACAATGGCCTCACATTAAAAATGAGTGTGTACAATAGAGTACAATAGAGAGAGAGATGAATTGCAAATAGAGCTGTAGATTTTTTTATAGTAGCTCATTTCTATTCAAAGAACATACAGAATCCTTAAATACACAACGGTAACATAATGATTGTATCAGTGCAAGTTAAACACATATTTTATCTGAACTATTTTTTCAAAGTTTAAATATATATGTACCTGATCGTACTTAATTTACCCTTTTAATTAGAAATTGTTTTTAGAGAACTTTGATTGTAGAGTAAATACAAGTAAACAATTTTTAAAAAAAAACTGCAAATAATTCAATTTTAGGTGAATTTTTAGATTTTGTATTTGCGTTAAAGAAATTAATTTTTTAACATCATTCTTTTTTTTTTGCAGAATTTTTTTTGTTTTAGTTACATTTTACTGATAAATATATAAAAAAAAAGAAAAAAAACCAATTTTTTTCCAGTTGATTAATAAATTCTGTTAAACTTTAAGAGTAATAAATTGAAATATAATTACAGTAGAAAAGTTAAAAAATAAATAAAAACAAATTAACCGTCATACTCATAAAATCCTTACTTTCTCTTATTTACTTATGCTATAATTGTTTATAATTAAATAATTTGTTAGTATGTGTTAATAGATTTGGCGAAAGAATTATTAACGCAATTACAAAATGTGAAGTAATTAATGAGAGGCATATAATTATAATATTCAAATAAATTGGCACATAATTTAATTTTGTTGATTTAATTTAATTTTCTTTTGTTTTTTTATTTTCCTTTTTATTCTTATCACAGTAATCATTGTGGCATTTTCATTAATATGGAGAAATATTTTAACAATTCCTATTCCCTTTTTTTTCCATTTATATCTCAATATTTTTCTTTTCTTTTTTATATACTTTTTATTTTCCTTAAATATTGTACTGAGATTTTATTACCTACACCTTTACACCCTACCCTAACCTGCTCAAAATGTTTAAGCGAAATTTTAATTTTTTTGACAAATTCAGTAAAAATTATTAAAATTAAGGCTGCGTTTTTAAAGTATTAATAAAAAAAAAATCCCATAATTAACAAAAAAAATATCTCAATATTTGTACCACAAATTGATTTTTAATTTATCGTTAAACTTTTTTATTTAATTTTTTTATATAATTTTGAAAAAAAAAATTATTGTAATAAAATTGCTTTTTTGTTGTATTTAATTGAAGAAATTTTTTATAGGATAGAGAAAAAACAAATTTTAATTATTTTTGTGAGAAAACTTTTCATAATTCTTTCGTCAAAAAAATTCCTGAAAAAGATTTTTGACGAAACTTATCGGTAACAATGGCTCCATAAATTGGCTTTTTTTTCCGTAAAATATAAAAAATAAATGAAAAAAAATACTAGAAAATGTATTATTAAATTAAAAAATGAAAAAAAAACTATAAGAAAAAAATAATTAATTGGATTTTTTCGATTATTATAGATTATGTGTATAATTTTCCTACACGGTAATTTTTAAGCAAATATAAATTTTATCTTAATTTTTCTTTCTTTTTGCTTCAATTAAAAATATTTTTGGTCTTGTTTTTTTATTCTCATATATAAATATAATAATATTAGTTTGTGGTACAAATGCAAACATTTAAATTAATGATTAAAAATTGGATAAAATATTAAAGTGTCGTTCCGCTCATGTGTAAATTAGTAAAAATTAAAATCAAACAACTTTTTTTTTAATAAAGTGTAAAATTTTTAAATTTAACAACAATATTTTTTCGCACAATGTTTATATATATATTTATACTCATGTATATTGCTTCCATCATATTTTTGCATTTATTTTAAATTTACACAATTATTTATCACAACAAAAAATTCATTTTATAATACGCTTTAGTATTTGCTATGAATTCTTGTAAGTCTTAAAAAAAACAGAAAACAATAACAAAAGAAAAAACAAAAAAAAAACAAAATATTAAATACAAATGCGATTAAATATTTGATTTTTTAATTATTACTTCATATTTTCATATTCATGAGCCTGGTCGACAGCTTCGAAATATTAAATTGATTCCATTTTCATTTTCAATATTCTTATTATTATTATTTTTAATTATCGTTATTTCCTATAATTTTATGACAATATTGCTTTGTAAGTTTGTGTTGTCTATAAATGTATATGAATTTCATTCATTTTTTTTCTTTTTTTTCTCCAAAACATCGAACATTTTACACAAAAATAAACATAAAACATCAATAGATATCCGCACCCTTTCAACAGTGAAAACAAAACATATCGATAATACGTTTTCAAAAAAAAAAAAAAAACATATCGATAAATCGTATTAAAAAAAAACATATATATATGTATATTATACACAAACACTACCAAAGTCTAAGCTAATGAAAATGAAAGTGAGTGACCAACTGTCAATTGTTCTATCATATAATATATCCATAGTACACACGGTAAACAAAACACCAAAAGACTGTAATAAAATATGATTTCAGTGTAAAATATAAATTTTATATTTAAAAAAAAATCCAAAAATATAGATTTAAACAAAATTATTATCTTTACTAACGAAAAATATTTTTATACATTTAAAAAAATAATAATAATAACCAAAAACGGGGCCAATAGTCCGTAAGTGTTCGGACAAAATCTGAATTCTTTTAGTGAAAATATTCCAAAAAACCAAATAAAAAAAGTAGCAACAATGCAGAGCCAGTAAAATAGAAGGAACAATTTAAAAAAAAAAACAAAAAAAATCAAATAAAAAGAAAATAAGAAAAACACAAATATCTAAATCGAATATTTCAGATGTATAATTACAACATGATGGGAAGTCCTCCACTGCCAGACCTCTTGGGTCAATACTATGGTCAACCAGATATTTATGGCCCATCAACATCAACACAATTTCCTTATGATTCGACAATTGGGGCAGCTGGACTGACAGCGGGCTATAGTAGAACTTCACCAATATTATCACGTAGACGTCGATATAGTATCGGTGGTCTTCCATCAGCAACAATGACTGATTTATATAATTTTTCAACTCAAAATCTATCAGCCGATAGTTCGGCAGCGCATATAGCTAATTTATTAAATGAAACATCGAAATCGATTACACGTTCATCGCAAATTTTAACACAACGTTTAGGTCGAGCTATATCGAGCTATCCACAATTAAATATAATCGAACCGCCATATTTAAACGATAATAATTTAATGCAAATGTCGACAAGTTTTTCATCGCAACCGAATATCTGCTTTCAACCTTACTCAAGTACATATGATAAGCCAACCGGATTGCCAACAACTGCAGGACAAACAACAACACAATCATATCAGTCACGTTTAAGACCAACATTATCATCATCTCATCTAAATTACTTATATCAAAGACCATCATTGTATAATAGTAGTTATAATCCGTATTTAGCATCGGCTTTTCAATCACAGCCATCACAAAATTTACTCTATCAACGCAATTTAATGCCCTCACTTCATGCCTCAAATCCTGCATTCACTACATCACATAGCTATCACCAACATCACCAACAACAACATCAACACCACCATCACCACCCTTTAAGCCATCAATATCTTCATCCGTCTCATCTTCAGCAGCAAATTCAACAACAATTGCCTCCGCATCAATATCATCTTCATCAATATCAACAACCATTTTCAAGCGGTTATACAAGTCAACATTTTGATCATCTCCATCAACAACATCCGTATCAAGTACCACTATCGAAACTAGATTTAGATTATACTAAACCGCCAGAACCTAAGAGACAAGTAAGTTTTAAGTTTGATGTAGATACGCTATCGATTGACTCGTAAAGCAAACTACTATACTTACCTATTTTTTATAATATGAACCTAACAACACTTTTGACGAATTTGTACTATATTTATATTATTATTTACTTTTTATTGCATTTTACAATGATTCTATGAATATTACAATATAAAATAGGAACAACGAAGCTTAGATGATTTTTGTTTTTGATTTATGTTCAACATTTTGACACATTTTATACTACTTTTTGAATTCTCGTGTATAGCAAACGACGACGCGACAACGTCAAAATCGATAATGAGAGTTTTTTTCCCTTTTTTTTTTAATCTTTTATATCGCTACACAGTACAAATAAACTCTTTTTGATAATTTTGTAGAGTGAGCTTATACTGAGGCATAGCCGCGAAAACATTATTAAAACAGTAGCGAAGAATATTGTAGTAATTAAATAAATAGGTGCAAACGAGGATTGATGGTACATGCATACAAATATATATGTAGGACAAATAGTGCTTTAGAAGGTCTAAATCGAAATTTTTATCATTATTATTAATATTTAAAAAAAAAGACTATTTGTGTCTTGTTGACGGTTTAGAATATCAATTAAGGAATATTTTATGAAAGAAAATATCTTAGGTTTGGGAGAAAAGTTTCAATAACTAGTTCCAATGTGATCCATAATGCAATGTTATCCTATAGTCCGGTTAACCCTCATCATGAATAATTAGATTGAAATATTTACATTATACACAGGAAATAAAAAATAAATAAAATAAGTGGTCATACAAAATGTTGATCCGAGAATGTTTTCTTGTATTGTCAAGCTTTTTTTTCGCCACTATTTCCACAATGCACGAGATAATTAATTTTTATTATGATGTTGACGTTAGTGTTGTTTAATAATCAAACGAGATCAATTAAATTAATTTAATTTAACATTTATTTTCGACTAATTTGTTTTATAATGCAAACTTCTTGTCAACTATCTTTCTCGTTGGGACGGCGATCAAATCCAGACTGACTACAAAACTAACTGAACATCTACATTTACAATGTTGGTTACATTTCTAACTGACCTACTCTCACTAGTCAAGGAAATTATATTGCCATGTGTATGTAAATTTGAGCTATTTATTTGTAATTGGATTGATGCTACCTCACACAGTTCTAGTTAATTTCCAAATTAAAATTGAAAACAATGCCCAATGACATTATTTAAAATTAAAATGTCAAATGACATTATTTTCCTTGAAATACCCTTTTTTATCACTAATGATCAATATCACTATGAAAAAACGGGATAGAAATTTTAAAATGTCAATTATTAACATTATTTCCAATTTTCAGTAGAAATATTGCCAATTTTGTTTAAACCCAATTCGAAAAGGACAAAATTTACAATTACCATTTAACTTTTACTTAATAGCCCTGCTTCCCGCGGCAAGTTTTTTTCTTTTTCTAAAAATTCATTTTCGGAAAAATTTCCTTGAATTTCGGGTGTCACAATTTATTGCTTTGAACATATTCCACCACATAGCTTACCACAGCTATGCACTATACTATGTCTACAATATTTCCGAAGAAAATCATCAAATCACCACTTTGATCCCTCAATTAAAATCTTAGTGCCAACCAACCCTGTATAATGGGAGGGTTGGCACATTATTATTATAATTATTGTATACTCGTATATTAGTAGGAGATAGAGCCGAAGATCTGACCTCTAAGCACTGCGACCTTAAAGGTCTTTTGTGCTATGCCTCTGCCATATTTGATCCAGTCCACGTTCGTCGTTTTTCGGAAGGCTATTACCTCATTATGATCAGTTTTCCGGACATCTTATGGAGTCATAAAACTCGCACCCAGTCATAGAAGTTTCTGGCAAGTAAGTTTTGTACATGCGTATAATACGTACTCTGCAGTTTCTATCTATTTGTTTCAGAATCGGCAATTATCGTCCGGAGTTTCTGTCGTATGTAACTAATATTTCGGCCCATAGCCTCCCAAACTGACCAGGCGTTCTGTCTTAGATTCGCCTGAATACCAGACGAGTAATCCGCGTAATCCACTGCTTTTCCGGCTTTTGCGATTATCTATGGACATTTAAAAGCGGTGCTTAAAGTCTTGAGGGATAATGTCTACTATTGAGTAATATTGAAACTCTTCAAGAATTTGTTGATGACCTGCTCTAGTCTCCAGGTTTCCGGTAGTTAGAAGTTTGCATCTTAGCTCTAAAGAGACATGCAAATCTATGTAATTTTTTTAATTTTACTTGCACTGTTATTTACTTTGATCTGGTCAACTACACGGGGGCACCGTAGGTAATGATGGGCCTAGCCTAACCGTAATGGTATAGGACCGATAAACTATTTTCGGAGTCAAGCCCCATTTGCGCCATATAGTCCTTGGCATATACAGAAAGCTGCTATGACTTTCTGTACAACTTTCAACAAATGTTAGTTCCATGTGAGTTTCCTAAAAACTTTACCTCTTTAGAGGGTTCTATGCTCTCAGTTTAAGTTCGTTGGTACTTAAAATATGAATGGAAGACATAAAATTTGGCACATCTATTCTTTTCATATATCCCTTTTGTTTTTCATTCCATTGCTTTAGTAGATGTTCTGATGGTTTCCAAAGATGAATATATCGAAGTAGAACAATATCTTCAGTAAAATAACTTTTTGAAGCGGCGAATTGCTGTGCTGACTCTTGTGAACATAGTTTTACACATGGACAACTGTCCTAAGCAAGACTACGTTTCTAAGATATCATCATAAAGAACTTCTGAATATTTAAATCATAGCAACCACTTATTAGGCAAACACATACCATTCTAGTGAAGAAGATTGAAAGAGAAGCAAGCTGGAAGCTTTCTCATCAAACAGCATCCCGATCGACGACGCTTGATAGGTCAGAACATTCAAAGGTACTTATAGACTAAGCTAAGCCGCTTTGTATACATCGTTGTTTTGGGGTCAACCATACCAAACAATTGACAACATGATCATAGTAAATCACCTACATATGTTCTATGGTACCCTCGCTGATGTACACAGCTTAACGCCGCATACTTTGAAAAAATCCCCGTGACCTTCGCTTCCTAAGGTATACCTACTTATATGTATACGTTTTAATTATTTCTGGGATGTCGTATGCAGCCATTGCGAGAATCGCTGGTGAAGTATTTCTCTAAAGACCCTTCCTTTCACACTCCTGGCCCAAAGTTCCCGTTTTTGACTGCATGCAAAATCCAAATTATTTTACATAATTTAACCCTGATTAGAAAAAATCAATTATGTTTGAAAGATTAAGAGTTCACCACAAATTCTCTGAAATATGAACGGAAATGCTTATCGTAAAACCAGCGAGAAGCATTGGGGCAAGCCGTCCTTCCTAATGAGACACCTCTTAAGAAATTGTATCAATAAAAAAAGACAAAGTTGAGTTTCCTGTTGCTAAAATAAATAAAGTCCGGGTTATTAAGTGCTCCGTCTAGAAAATGTGATTCAATCAACTTCCTGCTTAAAATTTCTCAATGTGAGACTTCTAAACAGTGCTAATTCAAGATATCTCCTGCACTAACCTTAAGCCTTACAACTCATAAATTATCAAAAGAATCGATTAAAATTTGTAGTCTTCGCATACGGACAGATATTTAACAGAAATTCCGAAAATCACTCTAGCTCTAGCCATTTGACATTTTTTTTTTCCAGCACAAATCTGAAGCAAATTCATTTGGAGAGCTTTAAAATGCTCGTTTGGTAGTTTCTTAACTACCTTGGATGACAGTAAGAAACTTGTATCTGAAATTTAAAGAAATTAAATATTAAGGAAAAATACATATCAAACTTTATAATGGAGTCTTAAATCAACGGTAAAATTGGATAGAAAATTAAACTCAACTTGTATCCTAGTTTTTGTTTTATTCAAACTGATTTTATTCTTCTAAGGATTATCCTGGCCAAGATTATCACCAGGCTGCCTGGAAGAAAACGAAAAGTCTTTATGAGTACAACGACTCAACGGGGAACCCAAAAACTACAACCACATAAAAGATTACACGATATCCGTATTTGACAATATATATTTTCAACAATATGCTTTCTGTCTCCTCCTCTTCCAGTAGGCGATTACAATGTACACAACGTACATACATAATTTACTAGATTTCTTTCTATAATCTCACCTCGAGAAATATTCCATCGCAATCGGCCCTTCTATTGGTAATTCAGACTACTGTTTAATTGCGGCTCAATTTACCACCTCCAACCTATTCCCCTTGATTGGTCGGTCTGTTTCGCTTCGAGGGATATTGATGGATGCACTCTAGAACTTAGTAACATACTAAACCTGGGCATGCGTGAATACATTCCGTATTCCAACAGTGGATCTCAACAGTACGAAAATTCTCTCTTGGTTTAATGATAAGTGCAACCAAGGTATAAAGCTGCTAACAAGTCAGATTTTCGAGCCTATCAATTGCATCCATATCCGGAACTGAAACGAGTCTAGTTGGTCAGAATGTTAGACAAAGAGCCTTGGCCTTAGGAACCCGCAAAAGTAGCAAAGGTTTCTGGTCACTGGTTAAAACCATCAGGAACAACTTCAGCAATTCCTATATACATTCATTACTTAACAATGGTCAATTGGTTGTTAATATTCTGGCTCGGATCTCACAGTCACCTGTCTTACATCTCCCATGTGGATGTACACAACAGTCAATACACATCTGTACGAGAGATATGTTTAAGGTCCTTAAATGGCTCAATGTCTTCAATGCTGCAGATTCTTCCCCCTCCCCCCCCCCCCCAGCCATGTTAATTCAAATCAACGCCTCATTCTTGCCCAAACTTCTGTGCAAACTACTACTACTTGCATTATTCGACATAAAACTTGCTTGGTTCAGCCATTACCAAACAAATAGAGGATAGTGATCCCTCGAATTATCCACCAATTGCAATCACTTGCATTCTTTCGAAGGTTTTTGAATTTATTTTTAACTCGATATTAATACAATATCTAGAAACTCATAAATACCTCAACGGTCGCCAATACACCTTCCTCTCTAGATGCTCATCTACATCTTACGAAACGTTGGAACTGTAGTCCCCACAATTTTAGTGAGTCTAAAATTGTTGCTCTGGATATTTAAAAGGCCTTTGGGTCTCTACTTTTAGCGAAACTTAAATCTGTTGGTCTCTTCCCTCCACTTCTATCATGGAATGAAAGTTTCTTATCCAGTCGCCTAATACGGGTTATATTAGATGGCGTTACATCTGAACCTCATCCTATAAATGCCGGTGTGCACTAGCGCTCTATTATCTTTCCGTCTCTCTTATTAATTTTTATTAATTATCTGCTTTTCATTACTTTAAATACTATTCATAGTTTCACTGATGACAGTACCCTCGACTTCGCTTAACCTTTCGACACTCTTGTTGACTCAGAAGAGAATGCCGCATATGTCAAACCATATCACATTATTAGATCACTGAAGAACGATCTTCATAATATGTTCATTTTGGGCAAAGTAAATCGCGTCGAATTGAATGCATCTTATACTCCAAGCTGTTTTATCTCTTTAAAAGAAAGAAGATCACCACTTAATCGCTCCCATTTCATTTGATGGAGCATTAATTTCTGATTCACCGTAATTGAGCATTCTTGGTATTAATATTTCCAGTAAGTAAAGCTGGACAGGCCACAGTTTCTCTGTTGCCAAAGAAGTGTCGTAATGTCTAGCACTCCTCTACATGTACTATATCAGATCTAGAATCGAATACAATTCACATATCTGGATCGGGGTTAGTTTCATTGGATATTGTCTAAAAAAGAGCCTTCAAGCTCATTGGTGATTTGGACGTAACTTGTCATATCGACTCACTTGATCACCGCAGCAATCTTAGATGATGCCTTTCGCTCCTTCATCACTACATGAATGGTCAATGTCCCTTCCCTTTCGGCCATACAGTAAATTTTCGTGATGCTCTTTTATCTCGAGCTGTGTGAATGTGGGACAGTCAACCATCTTCTGTTTTTCCTCAGGTTGATAATCTGCATAAGAGTGACATGCATCAGCACCTCCCCCACTCTCCTCATGTCCGCTAATTTTTTCTATATCTCAATTTCGAGAGCGATGAGCATTTTCTACTAGAGTACCATTTAATGTAATTTTTGTATTAGGTGGATTTCAACGAAATTCTATAACAATATTCTTGCAAAAAACATTTTGTATCAATTTTTCGTGAATTGATTTTTTTTTATATGGAAACTTATCGCATAGGTAATTCAATAATTCATTTTTTTCTGGAGAGTAAGGCGAATTGAAAATATGACTTTTGACATTTTTCTGAGCAGCAAAGTATTGTTTTTAAAAGAGTATACCGAAAACAGGAGAGAAATTTTTTTAAACGATTATTTTACTTCCATATTTAGTAACTATACCTTGTAGAACTAGATCATAAAATCTGCAAACAGTACTTCAATAATTTTTTTTTTCTTTATTGCTTTGGTCCATTTTATATTGAGAACTTACGCACCCTTAATTTTTATAAAAAGTTTTTCATTAGCAACCTACGCTAAAATATATTTTAAAATTTTCCTATACATTTACTACAATACATATAATCTCTGTCTAATTTAAAACTTTTTATAAATTTCGAGAGTCATCAAATATATCTTTTACCCCCGGAACAGAATGCAATGCAGCCACCATACAGGCATCGTAACTAAATGTCACGCAGAAATAAGTCATATACGCCGATCTCGTATGAAATGAATGCAGTAATATTCATCCAACGCAGCCATCACGTAAAATTTGGCCAACTCTTAATGCAGTCATCGGAGTCACGTGTTTTTGTGTGTTTACATCAGAGATCGTAATTTTTTTAAGAATAATTTCGAAACAAAATTTGTGATTTTTTGTTAAAAAAAAATAAATTCCTTTGTTTCATTATTTATTAAAAACATTAAAAAGCAAATTGTCATTATTTACACAATCATCGATTTTCATTGTATTCATTATTTTAGTGGCTACGATTTTGACAGTTTCACTGCGATATAATTGTGACATGGCTGCAGCGCATTTTGTTCCTTAATTCTTTAAGGGAAGAGAATTGAACAATAATAACTAGATAGGAAATAATATTTTTAGCAATAACCAGAAAGTTATATCTCTGCCACAATATTAAAAACAATGCTCTCAAAATTTTATGCTAATGTTTACTTGACAGAAATTAAATGTCGATACCTAGGTATTCAAAATACTCCGATTAAAGACCATGTGCGACACCAAATACTCAGAATATTCCCAAAAAGCTAGTGTTCATAGAGAAGGTATCGACACTCTAAAATTTTCTGAGGTTAGCCTGATCATCCTTACTTCTTACTTTGCGCAGCACCATCTAGTATTAAGATCTTGCCCCATACCATATCCAGTTACCTGTTTTCCAAGTTTTGCAGTTCCTCTCTAGAGTGGCTTTTTGGTAGGCCAAATGTTGGGTACATAGACTGTCGGCTCGGACTTTAGTCAGATCATTCGCTTTTTCATAACCGTCAACTTCTTCGTCGTTTTGTTGTCACTAAACAGCAGCTGGAGTTTCTACTCATAAGTTTTGAGAAGACAGAGCCAGGAGCGAAGCTTAGCTATCTGAGCAAATAATATATATAGATGTAGGAGTTCTATCAGCCCCTATTTAGGCTTTCCTGAATTCCAACCTGTATAGCGTTAACTTCCGCTTGCTTTGAACTTGCGGATCAACCCATATTTATGTGAAACGTTTCATTCTTTAAAAAATCATGCCAACCCGTAATTTTGGGCATTTGAATTTACTTTATCAAATGTATAAATTTAAACATTTTCCATATGAATTTTTCTTTGAAAGTTGCTATGACACCCTGCTCTAACATCATGCAATGCAAATTAGAAGTAAAACCATATAATCTCTTACTACACTTAAAATATTAAATTTCGCGAACGAACAAATTTGAAACACAATTTCAAAATATGCCAGCTAGCATCCAATCTTTTTGGTTTGCGGCAATTTTACCTCATTGAATCCGCAAAAGATTTCCTCTAATGCTGTTGCATAAAAGTTTGCAACTTTAAATCCTTGAATTACATATATTCAGTTTTTTTTTTAATATGTAACGTATGATATGATCTTATCTGAATTAAGGATCTGATTGGAAACATACATCCTTTATTCTAAATAATATTTTGGAGATTTGTTGGAGGACCTATACATTTTTAAACCTCCTAAACTAGCCTTGACTTTTTGAAAATTCAAGACATTGCTATCAATAAAATTTATTGTCATAGGCAACATCATCTTAAACATATTTTTGTTAGCCGTTGTTAGCAGTTTTATTTTGGTTGGGGCTTAGAAATTGAACTTAGAAATAATTTATTAAATTTTGTTTGAATGAAATTAACACATCTGAATATAAAATTCAACTATCTCTTAACTAATTGAGGTTATAATATTATCATCAAATCCATAGAGCAGGTGTGTTTATTCTTTTTTATAATGTGATCTAACAGAGAATTATTAAATGGCCCAAACAAGCTATAATTTTCCATGAAAAATATTCTCTACATCTCCTATTTGGTGACGGCTGCTGTATGTATAGAAAGTGTATACACGATTTAACAGATAGCCAAGCTAGATGTTTTCAGGCTATAAAAGTCTCCATTTTTCGTTTTTTTTTTATTTTATTGAATATAATTAAAAAAAATATGTAAAACTGAACATCGGACATAAACTGGTTTTCAAATATTTTTCAAACCATAGCTTATATGTATGTAGTTAATCACTTGTAAGGCGAATATGTATGCCAATGACGAGGAGTAGGATCGTCTATCGTTAACTACCAATACGATTTGTACGTCTAATACAACAAAAACACGGTTCCCTGAACTATTATCCATTGTATATCAAGTCGATAAAGTACTCCAAAATGTTTAAAACATACCATACAAAGTAGTTAAGTTAGTAATAATTGAATAAATGAAGGAAATGTAAACTATGACCATTCAATAACTCTAACAAATTAATAATCATTAATATTTAACATTCAAAAATTTACTTAGATTCAGTCAAGTCAACAAATTAAGAAACTCATAAAAATATAAGTTGGTACACTCTAAAAATATAAAAGAATTCAATAAAAAGCAATGTGAAATCGTGAATACATACCTGCTAGTGTTACCTATTGACAAAAATCTGAACCTTTACTATAATGCATAGGCGACAGGCTGAAGAAAATTTTTTCCCAAACAATGTCAACAATCAAAGAGATACTTAGGGGTAAACAATATGATACAAGATACAAATAGTTAATATTTCAGCAAGTAGAAAACATCTTAGTGCCATAAAATTATGGCAAGTTAAAAAAAAAAAATGTAGTAACAGCATCACACTATTTTGGCCTGAAAGCTTAAAGCAAACGTTCACTTATGAAAATTTTTAATCTAACTATAGCTTTAAAGCAAAATGCAAAGCAAAAACAACTTCCGAAGGAACTTATTCTAAAGCTGTGAAATATAATTTTTAATTATCTACGAATATAAATTATAGTAGATATGCGGGCACCTTATGAAGGATTCGATATTAATATCTAGATAAATGTATTTATTATAAAAATTTAGGACTAGATAAAAAAAAACCACCTGAATAGATTTAGGATTATTATGTATGTATAGTTTGATAGTATAGGGATAATAAAAATTTTAGGATATTACAATAGATAGGTAGGTACAAGAAAATTCATATAATATAAAAAAACAGATAATATATTTAGAGAGAGAGATAGAAAGAGAGAGAGAGAGAGAGAGAGAGAGAGAGAAAGAGATAGAAAGACAACAAGAGAGAGAGATAGAGAGAGATAGAGAGAGAGAGAAAGAGACAGAGAGAGTTAAAAGAAGAGAGAGAGAGTGATAGAATAGTTAAACCTAAAACATCTCATATCAATTTTTAGGTTGTGAGCAAAAATAAAAAATTAAAATAAATACTTCGATTTCTGAAAAATAAGCTTATATCAAATAATAATCCTTCAAAGTTATCTCATTTCGTATTTATTGAGATAATAAACAGAAAAAAGACTGAGTTATCACAGAACGGATATAAAAAAAATTAAAAAAAAAAGGAAATTAGAAAAAAAAACCATTTAGCAAATTAACAACAACAACCTATTTAACATTGAATTGAGAATTTTTCAGAAAAACCATCGATCCTCGACGCTCTGTAAGAGATACACTTCAGAAGGTAACAACAAAAAACACAAAAAGAAAAAAGAAAAAAACAAAAACAAATGCAGAATATAAATAAATCGGTCTTATGATTACAAAAAGAATTAAAAAAAAACAGACTTCTCTCATTCTCTATATATCAATCATTATTTCAAAATTCATCTCCATTACATACAATCATCTTCAAAACATTAAACTGTTATCCCGAAAAGTCAATTATTAAACATTATATACCAAATTATATAATCTCGTACGTACATACATACATAGATATTTATTATAAAACATAGTCTTAAACAATAATTGAATCTGTTAAATATATTTTTTGGAAAAGTGTTGTTTCATATAAAATTGCGCATCTAATCATATACACATATATACATTTCTGATGATTCATATACACCTTGTTTTTGTTTTGAATTTAGTATAAAAAAAAAGAAAAGAAAAATATGAAATAAAAAGAAATATCTATTTTGACATCATTATAAACTCTGAAAACAGCCACACACGAAATATTGTACAAAATTCTTTCCTAAAAAAAAAAAAAACAATCACAAATAAAAGGAAGCAAAGTGCATTCATCCCATCCATCTTCCTCTTATATGTATGTATTTTGTCGTCATGAAAAACATAAAATAATTAAGTTTTTTAATTCGTACATATATATATATATATATATATATATATTTGCATGGTAGTGTTGTTTTCAACGAACGAAATTATTCCCGAATTAATTTCAAACAATTTTTAATAACTTTTCTCTTCGCAATATAACTTATTTTTTTTTTTACTTTTGATTTCATATTTTTATAAAATCTCTTCATTAAAATCCATAAAAATTGTGTTTACACCCCTCTCCCCAAATATACAGCAATCCTTGATAGTATTGACATATGTTTTATAAATGTAGAGCTTGCATGCCTCATAATGAATATCCCCGAGAAGCCAAGTAACTAAAATTACAAACAAACAAACAAACAAAAACAAAACAAAATTAATAAGAAAATAATTTTTTTTAATAACAAACATAGTAAAATTAGTAGAACGAGAATTTTGAAAAAAAAATAAATAATAATAAATAATAATCAAAAATATTGAGCAGCATTAAAAGGGAATGTTTCAAAACATTATTTAATTGTTTACACACCAATTTGATTTTCATATTTTCAACTATACAATTTTATCCTTGAAGATTCCTTTTGCTCAATATTAAATTTAAGAACTATATTTTTTGTTTTATCCGTTTTGTTTTTAACATTTTTTCAATCTAAAACTAAACATACATATATGTTTCTTCTAATAAGCTTTTTGCTTTAGTTTTAACCATTCTAATTTTTGTATTTTAATTAAGCGAAGAACATATTTTTTCAAAAAGATTTTTTTTTCTATATATATTTATAAAAAAGAATAATACAAATTAAAAACATCCCCATAATAATAATAATGAGAACAAATTGTAAAACAAAAGAATACAAAAAATTTATTGATTAAAGTTGGATGAATTCCGTCTCGAAATACAAAGAAGGGATCAGGAGATCATGGCAATGGCAGCCAAAATGAAGACATTAGAAGAACAGCATCAGGTAAGATTTTTCTATATGTAAATATTATAGCAGTATTATACTAGTATTATTTAAAGTTGGGTAAATTCACGACTAGATGTATTTAAACTCAATACGAATATGTAATGAAAAGAATTTTTTAATTAAATACTGTAAAAAAAAAAATGTATTTTGTATTTCAGAGTTTTCTTAATATGTTAGTTCCAAAAAAATTTATATTCCTACAAAAGTTAAAAATATTATAATAGTTTGAAAAGCACAGCAAAATCGGTAAAAAGGAATAACTCACAATGCCAAAAATAAATAAAGAATAGTTTTTTTAATGACTATATTAAAATCATAATGATACACAGATGTGGCCAAATTAATATGCTAACACACATAAATTTGGAGAAAATCAATATAGTCGTAATGACTTACTTGAAATATCTTACAAAATTCTTTACAAGACTTCCTCCCTCGCACTTGAAAAAGCACTTTAATGTGTTTTTTATTTCAGTTAATCTTTATAGCACATAACTGAAAGTATAGTAGTGTGATCCTTTATAAGATATCAACAAGTATAGCTTTCCTATCAGGATAGCAAGATTTTATATTCTTTCCTAAGAAGAATGCGTAGAGTTGCTTCAACAATTTTCTGTTTAATGGGAAAAAAGAGACGGAATATAACTCTTTAGAAGTTGTAATTTGAGCATACCGTGTCCTAGATTAAATAAAAGTATTAGAAAAGTAGGTATTAGCATAGATGGCACAAGAACTAGATGTCGCATGCAATACCAAAAAAGTATACAAAATTTATATGGCTGAGTGGTCTATTCCGGAATGGACCACAACATTTGAACTGATGTGTACGTCAAGTGATTCATATTTTTTCGTATCTGAAGTGTTGAGGAGGTCGATCAAACGAATATAAAACTGCTGTTAAAAAAAAACATTTGCTCTCGGCATACTCTAAACCGTGTTGTGACCCATTGCAGAATGTACTACCTATTTCACAATTTGTATAATCTGCTCTAGTATGCCATGCGACATCTAGTTCTTGTGCCATCTATGGTATTAGTCACGTATTTAAAAAACAAAATTTTAATCAAATTCAAAAAATAAGGATAGAAAATCCCAAAAAATTTTATTTTTAAATTTACAGCACTTTGTCTTTAGGCAAATGAGCATGCTCGCCTTGGTACACACTCGGAGAAAGCTACCGCTGCACTAAAACACCTCGTCTCAATGATCTCAAGATGGGCGGACCGCCAACACAGTTGCCTTTGGTTAGAGGACCCCTCGGGTAGAAAAACAAAGGAACTGTGGGGTAAACCCAATCCAAACCAAACTAATAAGCTCCTAGGACTTAACAAGCCAACCCTGAGAACTCTAATGTCTATTCTCACTGGGTACTCTTCTCTCAGGGGTCACCATTACAGGAAGAGACTTGTTTTGTTGACCATCCAACATGCAGGCGTTGCGGAGAGGAATCCGAAACGGTGACTCACTTCCTTTGTCACTGTCCGGCACTCTCAGGAATACGATACAGACTCCTTGGCTCACACCTCCTGGACGAGTTGCAGGATGCCGGTAAGGCGGTTTGGGGGCCAATACTTGATTTTATTAGAGCGTCCGACTGAGACCTATGAGTGACTCCTTACGGGTGTAGAGGGTAAACAATGGGCCTTGAATTGGCCTACGTTCGGCGGATCCCTCGGGATCCCATACTACGTTTTCAATCAATCAAACTTGTCATTTTGTTTGTAAGGTACAGAATATTAAAAGTTATTTTGATTTTTGCATGTCCGTCTGTCCGTCCTTCCGTCCGACCTTGCGCGTGATAACTCGAGAACGCGTAAACTTATAACGCTGAAGTTTTGTACGCGGACTTTAAAAAAAAGTAAAATTAAGTTCGAAAATAAGACAAATCTTGCAACACCTTCGTGGGGTTGCCATACAAATATTTTTGGACATATTTTTGCCTAATAGCGCGTTGACATAGAGAGCTGAAATTTGGTTCACATTGATTTCATAGTAATAGTAAATAAAATTTTAAAAATAGAATAAAGCGGGCAGCCACATATAAAAATTTAGGATATTTACGGATACTGTGAAAACGATCAGTTCTAGATATTTTTATTGTACCAAAAACTTCTTCAAAATATGAGATCTTATAAAATTGGTCATAATCACTTTTTCTGTTCAACGAACCGTTCTAGAAATATATGCGAAAAACCACTGCAAAAATCAAAATTGCTCAAATTGGTGATCATACGAAATTTCATACGGACATTCATCTAGGGTATCATAAAAATTTGTTCTTTACTTGTTTAATTAGATTTTACCAGAGTTAGTTTAATATGTGTAAACTACTTATAAATGATTGCTTTCGGTCAGTAATAATCCTGATGACTGATGACCATCTAGTAAGATTAGACCTAGAGTGACTGGTGAATATTTTGCCCACATAATCCCTGTTTGGTTGTCAGTTTCTTTATGAATTACCAGTGTATAAATAGGATCCTTCACCTTAGACAATATGCTTTCCCACATCATGCTACCTAAAAGTCCCGATGGTGTTGCATAACCATGATGTTATGTTATCTCTCTAAAGCCAAACAACAAACCGTTCATTACGAAATGGAACTCTCACATTTCAATGTTTAAATCGTGTGTATTTGTGTAAAAAGTAATGGGTTGTCAGCGTTAAGACAGTCCAATTTCGCGGCGATGCTTATCGGTTGTATGGAGCCATTTTTATTAGAAATAGTCACTTGCCTTCAGATCAATTTTTTCTTAGAAGACCAGAGTGCATGCTTGTTAGCCTTACTCTAAGACGTGGTCACCATAGGATAGCTGCTCGCTATTTTGCCCAACTCTAAGAAGTGATCATCAGAGGGTAGCATGTCGACAACTTGATATAAGCAGCAATACTTGCTGCATGTGGTTTACTTTCTTGTGGATATCTCTCCAATCAGTGCTTTTCCTCTACTCTGCAATTCAGTTAAGTTGGAATTTTTATGAATAGTGAAATTTATGGTTTCGTCAAGATACCGCACATTTTTTGGCGTAATTATGGAACAGCAAGAAATGGATGCTGATTTTTTGAACGAAATCATTTTCAGCGATGAAGTTCATTCTCATCTTGATCAAAACAAATGCATTCACAATGTCTCACTGTTTGGTGCGGATTTTAGGCCTTTTGCCTTAAAAAATAATATTTCAATATGAAAAATTTCATCCACATATTAGCTTTATCGAAGCTTATTGTTTTGGATAAGTTTCAAAGATTTTAGAATTTGTTACATTTGCCTGGAATTTTCTTATGACTCGATTACAAATACCGTACGTATGCGCCACTATTCCTCAGTCTTTCTTCATCAAGTTGTAATTTTAATTTTGATTAGTTAAATTTAATATAAAATACCATCTCTAGTCTATTTTTCTTTTCTTTTATTATTAATAAACTATAATTATTATAAACTGAACGTTGCGAATTTTCTATATGTGTTAAAATTATACTGTTCGAAAGATCTTTAATCTTACTTTACAATGCAACCATAAAATATATTAAATTTGAAAAAGTTATTGAAATGTTATCAATACACATGTTGCTGAATTTACCCTATTTTACTGTTATATTATTATATGTACTGTTATCTTTTTTTTTATATTAAGAAATTATATATACTAAATACAAAAAATTATTTTCAAGGATTATCAAAGGCATATAGCAGTACTTAAGGAATCACTTTGTGCAAAAGAAGAACACTATAATATGCTTCAAACTGATGTTGAAGAACTCCGAGCCAGACTCGAAGAAAAGAATCGTTTAATTGAAAAGAAGACACAGGCTGCCTTACAAGCTGTACAGGAGCGAAATCGTTTGAATAATGAACTTACTGAACTCAAGGATCATATGGACATTAAGGATAGAAAAATTAATGTTTTGCAACGAAAGGTAAGAACTGAAATGTTTATTTATTTGCTATAAAAATTCCGAATATGCCTAAATAGTTTGAGGGACAGAGATTATCAACAATTATCGAATCGAATTAGCCATTTGTTGCAAAAGCGAAGAAATTGCAGTTTTTTTATTGAGCTCTTGTAAGCTGAGGAGTATATCTTTCTAGGGTTCATCAGTAATCCGTCAGCATCGAATTGTTCCACTTCCCTTGATATATTTTTTGCATATCGGAAATACCTTGGTGGAAGCGTTCACCGTTGTCGTCGCTTACAGTACCACAGTCATCGAAAAAGATACCCATACGTGAATGGAGGAAGTGTATTTTCAAAGACAACATCCCAACATTTCATATAACGGGAGCATATATTCCACCAAAGTTCAATGTAATTGTCAGCGCTCTTGGATCCCAATAATTCTGTTGCCATTATACGAAAATTGTTCCATAAATTTTTTTTATGTCCAGTTAATATTTTTTCCATTTCTTTGGCATCAAAAGTGTTGGTATTTTATAGTATATAACAGATCGGAACTGAAGGTATTTCATTTCCAATGTGCAAAAGAACGGTTTTTGTACTTAGTTTCGAACTGCCTATCAACAGCCTCCAGTAATCTAGATTGTATTCTATATCTTAAGGGGGGTTACCGCCAAAAAAAAGCTCGCGATTTCTGTTCTCAAAAGCACAGTGGAACATAAACGCTTAAAAGTATGCAATTTGAAAATTGAAACAAATCAATGTACATGCAAAGCTATATGATGCTGTGGTATTCATGTGTTCATTTCGGCCATCTGCACAGCAGTAGGATTGTATAAGGATGGAGAGATTTTAGATTTGCTGTCAGATTTTTCATAGATTATTTTTTGAACTTATAAAACGTTTTGCGTCAGAAGCAAGCAGGGGCGAACGAAATGTGTGCGCTATGTGCTGTTGGTCAGACACGTTTCCTTGTAATTTGTCTGGCTTCATTTATTGCTTGGGCAAATTTTATTTTACTGAAGCCTCTCATCAAATAAAACTCTTCCAAGAAAGAACTCTGATTTGTAAAGGAGCGTTTACAATGGCAGAGTAGAGTGGAGTCACCAGATTGCATTTGCTCTCATCATCTCACCAACGTGAGATTAGGAATTTTTCAAATCTGACGCTACTCTGTACAATCCACTCTGATGGGAAGCGCAAAGAACTTATATTAAAGTGTAAGCTTGATACAAGGAGAAACAATCCACTCTACTCTGCCATTGTTAACCTTCCTTAATGTTTCATATAATTTTGGAAATGTTCACACTATGTCAGTTTTACAATTTTATTAACTAGATAACCAAAGAACTACTTTATAGAGTTATATTTGACCAACAACCATTTTCTTCTTCCTACAGCTTCACTTAAACCCATTAGGCATTAAGATCCATACAATAAAATAAAAAATATCGGAACTGCACATTTTGAGATATTCAAGGATAACCGAAATAAATTGAAAGCAAATTTTCATAAAAATTACTTTGATTAATTTTTCTCGCAAACCTCAAAGCTTACAATGATAACGTATCTCGGTCATATATGGATGGCAACATTGCCAACCTTCCTGTAAAATTTCATAAAAAAAAAAACAAAAAATTGGTCGATTTTCTGTGTAACAGCTTAGAGGATTATATATTTCATATACACAAATTTACGTACCTAGTAGCATTCAGTTTTCTCTTCTTTATTCCATAATTATTGGACTGAATTTTACTAACACGTCCCATGATTAAATAATAGTTACTCACAATTAGAAACAAACAAGTAGATTATAAATTGAACTGCCAAAATAATTTCGCGCAGAAAATGGCGCGTCGCAGAGCTTTCAAAACAAATGCATGCTTTCCGAAAGCACATCATTCCATCTGACGGTGATGAAATGAATTAAAACCGCCAAATTGTATGCAACAAAATATATAAAAACAAGAAATTGTTGTCGTTATAATAGTAAATATTATTGACTTTATTTCCTTTATCATTGCACTAAACAATTTGAGTTTTTCAAAATAAACAGAAAAAGGTTCGACCTTTATTATAAATTGAACTTTCTTTCCAAAAATATCATAATTGTGATAGTTATTCGTCTCTGAAAATAGCAACTTTTTTACTAGTTTTCTCTCCGTCACTTCTTCTTCCACTTCAATATCTTCCATACTCAAGTACAAATTTATCTACTTGATGTACCATTATTACGTTATTATGTACCAAACTTTGCAAATTTCATGAATTTGAGAATTTTCTAAAGCTAATTACATACATATAAAACCCCGAATTTATTTATTTTTGACACGCCATTGTCTAAGTTTATGCTTTTTCTCAAACTGTGTGGAATTTTGATCATGCTAATTCGCACAAATTTGGCGCAAAGTCGTATTAACTTTTCGTGTTTTTAAGATTTCAGTAATAACCCCCCTTAAGCTTTCATCAGTCCACTTACGGCGCAATTAATGATAGATCAATGAATTTTCCATTTCATAGAATGACGTAAAACCTTTTTGCCTTATTCTAAATGAGCATATAAATACACCTTCTTCTAAAAGATTCCATTCGTGATCCCAGTATTTATCTCGGCTTATGATTTTGATAGACCAGATCATTTATTTCTGCTGTTGTGATATTAAATGTTGCTGCCATTGAGATACACTGGTACAGAATCTGGATCCTGAGATATAGATGGAGTGGGATTATTTTCAGTTTCAGATAAACTGTTGGTTGGAGGATATGGAATTGGATATTTTTCACAATAGATTATTTGGACGTGTCGCGGATGGTATAACAGGATAATTTTTCGGATTTCATCCTTTTAGTAATTCCTAAACCATGTGGTGGTATCATACGAAAATAACAATTGTTTACGCCACGACATCGCCACTCCATCGAAACAGTAAAAGGCATGCACTTATTTTTGAGTACCTGATACAGCCGAAGATAGAGCTAATATATTAGATTTGTTTCTATCATCTCACCCCGACAAATATTCAATCTCAGTGGGTTCCCCCTTGATAATTCAGACCACTATTTTAATCGCAGCTTAATTTAACACCTCTAACCTGTGGTACCGCCCTACCTCTCAACCTACAAGTAGGTTTCTGTGGGACCATAAAAATGCTGATAGGGAAAGCCTCAATCAGTACCTCATAGAGATTAATTGGTCAGTCTGTTTTGCTTCGGGGGAAGGCGATAAATGCACTCTGGAGCTTAGTAACATACTAAGTCTTTGCATATGTGAATATATTTCGTATTCCTACAGCAGATCCAAGCAACAGAAAAATCGCTCTTAGTTTAATGATAAGTGTAGCTAAACTGTAAGAGCAAAGGAGCTTTCTTTTCGCGTTTATTAATTACATCAATGTCCAGAGTTAAAACAAGTGTACATGACTTGACACTTGACGTGTAAGTGTCTTATTTTTTATGATATGTTTATATTTATGTTTTATTTCCTGTGTTCCATCACAAATTCAATAGAATAATTAAGATCTTTTTAACATATTGCCCCTAATATATCTGCTTGTCTGAAATAAATTTCCGGTGAAGTTCTTCTTTAGACTTATGCATACTGGAATTTACAATTAAACAGCTCATGATGACATTGCGTTGCTAAAACTGCACTTAAAAGAGTGTTTGTTTTTTATGCATCAATATTTATCATCATCTTCTTTCCATTTCAGATTGAAAATTTAGAAGACCTATTAAAAGAAAAAGACAACCAAGTTGATATGGCAAGAGCCCGTTTATCGGCAATGCAAGCACATCATAGTAATTCTGAAGGAGCCTTGACAAGTCTAGAAGAAGCAATTGGAGATAAAGACAAACAAATGCAACAGTTGCGAGAGCAACGTGATCGTGCCGAACAAGAAAAACAAGAAGAACGTGAATTACATGAACGTGAAATTGCTGACTATAAACTTAAACTTCGTACATTAGAAAGTGAAGTTGAAAAACTCAATACTCGCCTTGATCGAGCCTTAACAGAAAAAGATCGCCTTGAAACGAAATTAGAATCGTCACAAAGTGAATTAGGAAAATCTAAAGCTGAATTGGATAAAGCTACTAGTGAAGTTGGACGCAGTAGTGCTGATTGGGAAGCAACAAAACAACGAATTGCTCGGCTAGAAATGGAAAACGAGAGATTACGGCATGATCTGGAGAGATCACAGGTAGTTAGTGCAGTAGCTATAAAACGGTTTCATATCATATAAAATTTTGAATTTTAGACAACATTTGGTAGAACGACTTTATCAACTTCACAAGAACTTGATCGAGCACAAGAAAGAGCTGATAAAGCATCAGCTGAACTTAGACGAACTCAGGCAGAACTTCGTGTTACTCAGGTAAGGAGTCCGTGTTTTATTATTGAATTTAGAGAAGGCAATCTGATAGTTTTATTGGTTGGACAATTTTTTTTTTTTGTAATTTTCAGTGAAATGAAATACATTCAAGTTGGGAATTCTAAGCTTTATACAAATTAAAAGTAGATCAGAGATTGATTTCAGGTAAAAACAAAACTAATATACACTCCACAACGACCTAGACCTAGAATATCTGGATATGGATACCCTCAATTAATTTTATTTAATACTTTGTTTAACGTTAGTAGACAACTTCTTAATATGTCAAAGCTGCGCATGAAATTGAGTATTTCTTCCAATTTCTTTTGGCAAATATTCAATGACCAACTTTACTTGTCTGTGTCTTTCACGGTTTGTTTCATTTTTCCCGTAGTTTGCTTTTTCCAATGGCTTTATATCAGTGTACAGAATGGTTTTGGTCAAATGAAGGAGGTTTGTACACCCTGCCCACAGGTATCTATCGCAGTATTCTATGAGCATTTCGCTAACTGCGACAAGCTGGTGTTTCACACTTGGCGGTCCATAATACTTCAAATTTATGTTCAAGGTTGTATTTAATATAGTTCTTTAAGTATTTGAGGGTGGCCAACCAGGGGTGAATTCCTGTGCACTGAAATTCACAAACTTCCATGTGCACAGAATTTTGTTACTGTGTATAAAGTACTAATGAATGCGTCCATTCGGCTCACAAAATTGTACTCAAATCTAGTACAAATGTAATCCATCAGCACGTTAACGCTCTAAAATCTCAAATTTATGCCTCACCTTTTGCTATACCTTTTGTATTGCAAGAAAAAAAATTTCTGTAGGACATACACAACGACGAAAACAATTCTTGAGACATGAGAACAACTTCACTAATAATCGATACAGCCGAAAAACAGTGAACAAAAATCCCGTCAACAGGAAGATCTGTTTTAGTTCTCACCTCAGGTCTAGCTTTGGTGTTTGATTTTGAACTTGAAGATGTTATTGGAGCAAGGTTATCAAGGCTATAGTTGGGTAGGTTTACATTGCATCTGTTTTTAGCATGTTTACCGTTGTATCTATCAGAGCTTGGTTTCCGTAATCCTTTTTAATTTTTGTGCCTTACCTTTATAACACCAATCCCATGTTTAGTTGAGTACAGTTAATAATCGTTCAGATCAGAGATAGCATCATGCACTATTATGATTACAGGGTAGACAATGGGGTCCTGCATTTCGTACCCGACTTTAGTCATCTCTTTAAGAAGATTATTTATAACTATTGCATATAGTAGGATTAACACCTATAGCTGGGAGCATCTGTTTAGGGACATTATAGTTCTTGATTGCCTAATCATTTTCGTATAGTTTGGATCTACTTAATCTCTGTCACTACCGGCTCTGACTTTGGAACAATAAGAAATTTATCGAACATTGATTTTCTACTTTTTGGAATACACGTCTCATTAGTGGCCAAGCAATTTTATTGCGTATGCATATTTCCACGGAAATGATTCTCATTTGTCGTAAAGACATTTGACCGTTCTTTTGCCTCTCTTAGTTGGTTATTCACTCTGAATGAGACTGGTAAATGTCTTTGTTTACAGAATTCCAAAATTTCGTCACAGCTCTCAGTATATCCCTCCACATTGAATTATGTATTTCTTTCATATATTTTTGTGGTAGTCATACCGTTAGTCTTCGTTTCTAGATCCTACAAGAGTTGCGCTTAAGCTGTGTTCTTTTGTTTACCTTGTTCTAGAGAACAAATTGTTCTGTCGATTGAAGCGAACTATTTGTACTGTTCGCGTCATTTATAAATCTTCTATGAAAATGTATATAGCGTTCTTTTGTGTATCTTTTGTTCTGCCCTGTTCCGTCCTGTTCTGCGAACACAAAAGAACACAGCTTATGTAAGGTGGTTATGTAAATCAATTTAACCCTACTTAGATAGATAACCATATTTCACTATACACTAAAGATAACCATACATCGATTGGACGTGCGCATGTTTGAGTGGGCATATTTTGAATTATGTATACATTTGGTTTATGAATGTGGTAATATGTCTTAATATCATATAATTTTATAATGGGTAAGTGGAAAAAATTAAAATTTATTTAATTTTTATTAGAATAATTAAAAGAACAAAACACGGTACTTCTATGTCTATATCGATTTTTTAAAATCGATTACGTCGATTCGACGTAGGTTATCTATCTAGGGTTAAAACAAGTTGTGCATGGTCCTAAGTTTCTTTCAATTGTCAATATATTTCTGAATCTGTTTATCAACTCTATCGCAGAAATATGGTCAGGATGATTTACTTTTTCATTTTCAATATATCTTTGTTTACTTGAAAGTAGGTGAACTTGATTTTACATGTACGCTCGACTCAGATAATGAAGGACTTTTCTGACATTCCCAGCATTGATTTTCAAGTGAGAGTGATATACTTCCAATTGTTTAATCGCAGTAATCCACAAAAGCTAGAGAGAGTAGTATAAGTAATCCCCTAAGTTTTAATATGATTTATGTAGTCGAGTAATATTTTCTAAACCAAATTTATTGCATTCTTATCGTGCAATTAACTGTGGCTTTATTTTTTTCTTGAATTAATTATGGCCAGAATTTTCTCCGTTATTGATAACAAGTATATAGCTTTCCAGTTATTACAGGCAATTATAAGGTCCCCTTGACGATAATACCTGTTCTATCCAATTCACCGATAATATACAGATATTGCAAGATCTTTCTAGGATAAGTCGAGCTAGCGCAAAGATTAACTTACTATTTGAATAACCATTTAGTATACGATTGAAATTCCTTTTGCCGACGCTCTCACGCTCTTATCCATCAAACCATTAGCGAAGTATCCTTGCTATTAATCTGATACAAAGGCTATTTTTATTGAAATTGTACATTAGATTTAGGTTAGCCTGTATCCATGAAACTGGTGAAACTCTTCCGCTAGCAACTAGTATTTGAATTTTGAGTATCGATGTCGTAGTTCTGTTTTAATAGCCCTTACCTCTACCAAACGAAAAAGAACTTTTTAGTTATTAGTTTTACAAACAGTACACAAAAAATTTTCCAATCAAAGTAGTACGATTTCACCTTCTCACGGCTTCTAGATAACTGTCAAATATTGCTAAAAACACATTACTTAAATACTCATATGTTACACATAAAATATACAATATTAACATTTCTATATAAAACACATAAAAATCTCCTCATATAAACAATTACCTAACTCTCAACATTTTTATATTTGCCGACTGTTGTTAAACTAATTTTAGGATGAGACAGAACAAAATTTTGTGAGTAATAATTCACTCCAAAGTTTTGGAAATGCGATTTTATATTACTTTTATTTGTTGATAAACTCATATTTTCATTCGCAACTTTATATATTATATATCAAAGCATTTACAAAAAAAAAAAGTAATATTAACCCTCCTTTGAAAGAACGCAAGCAACAACTATTCTCTATTCCATCTGTAATCAGAAGAGTTTTTTATATTGAAATTATTGAATTTTTGGATTTGAATTGTATTGAACACGCAACTTACTATATAATTCATTACATTTTACATGACTTCAGTATGTAACTTATATTTACATTAAAAGATTACAAACTAATACTAAATTATAAATACTTAGCTGCAGTTTATTTTTTCCTTCATTATATATTTCAAAATCAATCAACATTTGCGCAATGCACAAGTTTGGCTTAGATATAGTTTTTGATAAAGTAATATATATTACCATTGTAGATATTTACTTCAATACTAACTTAGGGCTTTTGATTTAATTAGCTTAACAATTTGAATTTTATATAATGGGTATCCCGTAAGTCGACGTCAAGCCGGAATCGGGTGATAGACCAAATCATAATAGCTATCAGAAAAATATAAAAAAAATATGTAAGTCATGTATTTTTCAAATTATAGACATTTCTTTTGTTTTCGAGAAAATGTGCACCTTGTGATGGTTTTTTAGCTCCTATTGCTACAAATCTTTACTTTTTTTCAATTTTATTTTTCTTATGTAATCCCGAATAGTACTTATGTAACATGTTACTTTAAATTCTAAGCTAATTGCTCCAGCTTGGAAGAAAATGTCACATTTCGTCGAACCAAGAATAGAAAATTAATATTTCACCCAACGTTAACTGACTGTAATGAAAAAAAAAATGTAATATGCCAGTTTGGCAAGTAACTTTAAAAGTCGACGCATTTAATAAGGATTCTAAAATGGTATAACACTTGCTACAATTTTTCTTAAATTACGGCAAAAAAAAATTCTACAAGAAACCCAGTTTCGAAAAATTTCTTTTCACCTACTAAAAATGATTCTAGTGTACCAAAAGCTTGCCGTAAGACCGTAACTTTCAGATTTTAGTTTGAGTGGGACGGAGAGTCATTACATGAAGTGTGAGTGAGCAATATAGTGACGCTCGCTCGTCAAATAATTGAGTTTTTACAAATGTGCATCGTCTACTCTCCACAGAGGGCCGACTTCCAAACCAAGTACATGGTGAAGGAAGAGTTTCTTACCTTACGAGGAGGTAGTACTTCAAGCAGTTGAAGAAGACCCAGTACTTCGATACGTGCAATCCAGGAAAGCACAGCAGTGCCTAAAAGTATAGCTCACCGAATTTTGCAAAAACATGAGCTCCAGAATTACGGAAGCAGTTGAATTTGTCATCAATGGAAGATTTGCCCATCTGATAACCCGATCCTTTTTAAGAAATTGTCGAACTTGTATTGCAGCTGAAGGAAGGCAGTTTGAACAACTTTTGTAAATAATAAATCTTAGCATGCAAATAATTGGTGTTTAATTTTAAACTTAAGGAAAATTTGTCCTAAATTCAACAAAAAGTTAGGATCTGTAACTTGAAAGCGTCACTATCTGTCTCCCTTACAATTCATGTAATGACTCTCCAGGTCACTAAAACTAGAATCTTAAAGTTATGGTCTTACGGCAAGCTTTGAGTACACTAGAATCATTTTAAGTGGGTAAAAAGAAATTTTTCGAAACCGGGTTTCTTGAAGAAATTTTTTTTTTCATAATCTAAGAAATAATGTAGCAAGTGTTATACCATTTTAGAATACTACATGCGTCAACTTCTAAAGTTACTTGCCAAACTGGCGTAGTACATTTTTTTTTCATTACAGTCAATTAAAGTTGGGTGAAGTATTAATTTGTTATTCTTGGTTCGGGTAAATGTGACATTTTCTTCCAAGCTGGAGCAGTTGGCTTAGAATTTAAAGCAACAGGTTACATAAGTACTATTCGGGATTACATAAGAAAAATAAAATTGAAAAAAGTAAAGAATTGTAGGAACAGGAGCTAAAAAACCATCACAGGGTGTTCATTTTCTCGAAAACAAAAGAAATGTCTATAATTTGAAAAATACATGACTTAGATTTTTTTTATATTTTCTGATAACTATGATGATATGAATTATCACCCGATTCCGGCTTGACGTCGACTTACGGGGCACCCTGTATATTCAAAAAGAAAAAAAAAGAAAAACAATAAAAATTTCAAAATTCAAATTATTTATGATAGTAGCAAAAATTTTTACAATAAGGTTTCGTACATTTTGCAGACGGATGCCGAAAGAGCACGTACCGAAGCGGCTGCTCTTCAAGAGAAAGTCGAAAAAAGTCAAGGCGAAGTTTATCGATTAAAGGCGAAACTAGAAAATGCACAAGGCGAACAGGAAAGTTTACGGCAAGAGCTCGAACGTGCTCAAAGTGGCGTATCGAGGATACACAGCGAAAGAGATAAGGTAAATGTTGGTATTGAATTAAAGTTTATTTATAATATTATTTTTATTATACACTAATTTTAACGTTTGTGAGTGTTGAAGAAATTACAAAATAATTCGCGGATTATGGTAAACAATTTTAGATTATATGAAAATATTCTTGCATTGGAGTCTACGATAAAACTAAAATCTTTCAAGAAAACAGATAACTTCAAAAATATAGATTAAAGCACTTAAAAGTTAAAAATAATTCCGTAGTCATGGGTCAATATTATTATTGATATTAACGCAAAAATATTCTTCCACTATCGACTTCTATAATCGATTTCACTTTTGAGCCATGAGTTTGGATCTAGTATTCAAAATGCTGCGCAAGCAACAATTCGCTATTGCAAAGCATTGTTTTCCATGAGACTGTGAACTGAACCTTAAGCTGCATTCACACATAATAAACATTGGAAAAACATATTTGTCAAATATTTGACAAACAATTTATAGGCAGTTGACAAATGTTTGATAAATGCTTGATAAATGTTTTATAAATGTTTGTCAAATGTTTGTCAAACACTTGTCAAACATCTGATAGGATATTTGTGTGAAAAATGTTTTCTAAATGTCTGTTTTAGTCTTGTATTGTTTGAGCAAAATTTGTTAAAAAGGAAACAGAAAATTTTTAGACAAAAGATTAGAGTATAATGGTGGTGATTAATTGAATTATTTAAAAATTGACGATCTTTCCGGTTTTCGAAACTTCTCAAGAATATCTTCAAGTGACTTCAAAATTCTAGTTAATATAATTGGGCCAAATACAAGAAGACGAAATACAAACTACGGTGAAATAGTGTATGTGTAGATGAAAGGCTGGCCATTGCTCTGAGGTGTTTTGCAACGGATGATTCCTATTATTCTATAATGTACTGAGTAAGCAATGAGTTTAGCTTTTTGCTTGTTTCACCCACAATCACTGATATCACTTCCAATTGATATGATGGAATCATTACGTTCTAATTTGTCCTTGTTCTCTTCACCCGATTTGTTCCACAAATTTCGGTATGTAGAATATAGTTCTATTAATTTTATAACATTTATCTACTTCAATTTTTCACTCACTCATTAATTAAAATTATTATTACTAATTAATAATTATTAATTAATTAATTTGTTAAAAAATTTCAAAATTCCAAAATGAATTCTCACTACTGTTTTCCACTGCTGTTGAAAACTCACTGAAAGTTCTGTACAAACTTTAACAAACATCTAATGTTTTCCATTTCATTTGGATTAGATTAAAATTTTTTTAAGAATCCAAAACTGTAAAATTTGCGTCCATACTCATCAAACATTCCACAAATGTTTGACAAATGTTTGACAAATGTTTGTCAAATGTTTGCCAAACATTTGGGGAATGTTTGTTATGTGTGAATGCGACTTTAAGTATCATTGGGGCAAGAAAGTACAATTACGACTAATTAGCTGATTGTGACTTTGCCTAAAATGATTAACACATGTGGCATCGTTAGAACAGTTTTTGAGAAATTGAAGTTAATACCAAACAATATCGATTGGTCTATATTGTTTAATGTTTCAGATGTTGATTCTTGTTTAATTTCTTCATTATTTCCTTTGCGCTGTACCTATACGTAAAGCTTGAAACCTTAGTTGTACTACTAATTGGTTCGCTGAACGTTTACGTAATTTGAGTAATGCTCGTAACAAGGCAAGGCGTGGAGAATCTGTAGTAATTTTAAATTTATGAGAGATTATCACAATTATTCTTGTTAATTTCTAAGACAAGAATAATTGCGATAATTAGTCATAAATTTAGAATTACTCCACGCCTTGCCTTGTTACCAGGCTCAAATGGGTTACACTTATTAATAAATAACGTCCAATGTAATATTAAATACGATCCTAAGCGTTTTTGGAACTTTGATAACGGTAAGCGTAAGAGCGATGGTTATTCCAGCAGCCTATTCTTTTTGACCAGTTCTATTTATGATCCGTATAATATATCTGATTATTTTGCGGATTATTTTTCCAAGTCTTTCAGTGTTGACAATAGCAATACGAACGATTTTTCTTATGTGGCGTCTAATTGCTCTAGCTTAGATAATAATATTCGGTGATTAGTAAATATATCTTGTGTTGTGAGCATGTTCGTGAGTTGGCTTCTTCCTGTTCTGATGGACTGGATGGCATTTCTAGCATTGTTCTTAAACAATGTTTTGAGAGTCTTTCCCGGCCGCTGCTTATACCTGTTACTTGGAAATCGTCATTTGTTATTCCTATTTGTAAAAATGGAAGGAGGGTCTATACCGGCTTCTCCAAAGCCTTTAACAAGCTTTCCCACAGAGTGCTGCTATTTGAGCTGATGAAAATAGGTTTTTCTCCATTGTTGGTTGATTGGATCTCATCTTGTTTAAGTGGTAGAAGATTTAAAGGCCTGTTCAAAAATGCGCTTTCAAGTGTTGTTTGTACGCTGTCTAGAGTTCTCAGGGGACGTCTTGGTCCGTTATTGTTTGACTTATTATTAATGACCTCGTATCAGTGTTAAAATTCTCTGAAATTTTAATATATGCTGACGATATTAAGATCTTTAAACGAATTTAATCACTGAATGATTATGTACTGTTACAGAATGCTGTATGTGCTTTATATTTGGGGCATAAGCATAATAATTTATTTCATAATATTCTTAAATGTAATGTTATTGACTTTAGCCGTAATTTTTATCTTTTTGCGTACCAGTTTAATATTGACAATGTTGCTATAACTGTAGTAGACCAGATTAAGGATCTCGGCATTATCTTTGACTCAAAACTTACTTTTTCTCGCCATCTTGATTATATTCTTGGGAGAGGCTTGTTAGGCGCTTGGCTAAAGAATTTAATGACTCGTACGCATTGCGTTCCTTGTATGATTGATTTCTGAGGTCTATACTGGAATACGGCTGTCAAGTCTGGAGTCCTTATTACAATGTACATATTCATCGGATTGAATCTATACAGAAAAACTTTTTACGTTTTGCCTTCATCGCCTTCTATGAAATAATAGGTTTGAGCTTCTGATCGTCTAGTTTTAATTAATACGAAGTCGCTCCATAAGAGGCGTGAGTTTATCTTGTGTGTTTTTATTCATAAAGTTTTGACTGGTTTAATAGATTCTCCTGAAATTCTTAAATCTATTTCGTTAAACAATCCCAATGGAATTTTAAGGCACCGCGAATATTCTTTTCATCGAAAGTCATCGAACAAATTATGGATTTTATTAGCCCGTCAGTAACAATTGTAGAATTTAACACAAATTTTCAAATTCTATAGATTTTAATATTGATACAAGAGTAATTATAAATTTGATTCTTTGAATAGGTTTTTGACTTATTGCGAAATATTCTTTCCCAATTATTCATCATGTAACTTTTCCTTTTATCTATAAGTCAGTTTATACTTTTATATATGTATTTTGGCTAAATAAATAAATAAATTGTTAAATTAACATTTCGAAGTCGGCTACGACTGTGACTGAAATTAAGCTTTGCTCAAAGTGCAAAGCTAAGTGCTATTTCTAATTTTTTGTCGTACTTTAATGTCAAGTATTTGTTCAAGGAGGAATTTATTTGGATTCTCCGGTATATAGCAAAAGCTAAAAAATGTTGTTAATTTATTATTTCATCACACAAACCATTATATTTTTGGTGACAAGTTTCAAGTCTTGGTTTGGACTCATCAACAGGTTTAAAAAAACCAGATTCATTCGAAACAAATCGAACCTCAATTTCGCTATTTGGGACCTGTTGATGAGTCAAAACCAAGACTTGAAACTTGTCACCAAAAATATTATGAGTTGTGTGATGAAATAATAAATTAAAAACATTTTTTAGCTTTTGCTATATACTTTTATTTAATGTCAAGATATAACACTAAATTCATTACGTAGAATCAACTGAAAATGACACTCGACATTACAAATTCAAAATATTATTTCGAATTTAAGCACTTGTATTGCTCTAATTAGGTGTAGAATATCCACCTACCTCAATATAAAATTTTCGTCACAGCCTCTGAAGCAGTTGACTAATTTGTCATACTTTTAGACGTGTATTCTGACATTAACTCATTGCAAATTTATTTGAGTTTATTTTATGGTTGATGAAAAGAATTAATCAAAATGAATATTGTGAATATAAAAGTACGACAAAAATGAGTTGAAATGCCAAAATATGTGACTAACATATACGCCTAAGCTACGACAAAAGATCAGAATTATCGCCCAACCCCCAGCACACTGGTGCCAGCTGCAGCCATTTTTCGGTCGTTTACGCAGCGTCTACACATTCCATATTTGTAGCCAGCGCCATCTCCATAAATTGGCTTGAGCTATCAAATATTATTGTACTATTGGAGTGAGCAAATTATGGAACGAATTTTAATCTGTAGAAATGGTACCGAAAAGAGCAAAGCTGTGTATTTGTGCAAGAAAGCATGCTTTAAGTTAGACAATTCGAATTTCTTCCTTCATAATATCTTTGTTTTTAACATATTTCAAATTTAAGGACATCGAAATGGCTAGCCATTAATGCACCGCGTTGTGACACATTTTGCAATAAGTGTGCAGCAGCAAAGTACAAATGGCGCTCTTATACCGGTACCTACAACATAGTTCTATACCCTAGATGAAATCTATAGGGTATAATAAGCTTCTCATTCAGTTTGTAACGCATACAAATAATTATGGTAGAGCAAAATGGATTGGACACCCACGCATAAAATTAAAAGTTATTTTGATCTTTGCATGTCCGTCTGTCCGTCGGTCCGCCCAACTGTCCCTCCGTCTGTTTGTCAGCATATCTGGCACGATGACTCGAGAAGGCGTGTACTTAGAGAACTGAAATCTTAAGCACGGGCTTAAAAAAAAAAGTAAATTCGTGTTCGAAAATGGGACAAATTGAGTAATTCCTTCAAGGGGTTGCCATATAAAAATTTCGTTTTTCAATATGTATTTGGACACTGCCTGAGAACGCGTCAACGTAAAGAACTGAAATTTGGTATTCAGTGTTTTCATGGCATTAGCAAATAAAATTTAAAAATGGACTAGATCAAGTAACCCCGTTCTTATCTTATATTATGAAAACGATTCGACCTAGATATTTTTGTTGTACTAAAAACTTCTTCAGAATATGAAATCCTATAAAATTGGTTATGATAATTTTTTCACTTCGACGAACCGTTCTAGAAATACATGCGAAAAACAAGTTCAAAAATCAAACTTGCACAGATGGGTGACCCTACGAAATTGCACACTGGTATTCATCTAGGGTATCATAAGAATTGATCTTAGACCAATTCTAGCTTTTTTACTTGTTTTATTTAAAGTTGTCTACCACAAATGTAATGTTTCTGTTGGTACCAATGTACTTTAAATCCGTGTTGCATAACAAGGAACACATGTTTTTTATTCTTTTGTAGCTTTGTTGCGCCGCGCACTAAAGTGAAATTTGTTTGAATCCTTAAGAGCGTGGTGGACTGAGCAACCCGAATTGGAAAAAAAAATTACTGCAGAATTACCATCCCTGGCGGCAAATCATACGTTATTTTGAATGGCAATGTAGCCTTGTACCAACGACTGTACAAGTAGATATGAAATCTCCCATCCCAATCCCTGGCATACTTTTTAAAGTTTGAGTGGCCAACTTTTATAAATGAATTATCTAACCAGCTGCAAATGTTGGGAAAGTATGAAAAGTGGGAAAATGCATTATTTTTCCTTGTTCTAAGTATTTTTTAATTTTTTTTGCGAAACATTGGCAAATATACTTTTTCAAACGTAAAATAAAAAACACAAATTTCGACGGAATTCGCTAAATTTTATTTTTTTATTATTATAAAAATGGAGCAAAATATTTAAAGCATTCCAAGGTTAACTTATAGAGAAACGAGTACATTATGTTCTGCGAATTTTTCTCTCCTGGTTCAGGATGCTGTTCAAGAATTCAAGGATAATGTTAAAGAATATTCGTTTTGTAATGAAAATAAAATTATGAAATTTACGAAATAATAAAACAGAACTATTATTCTAAAAATTTTTAAACACATATTTCATTGAGATATGTAAAAACAATAAAAGAAATCCTTGTTTTTTTGAGTAAATTTTAAAATTTTTATATGAAATGTATCTCCTAAACTATGCTAAATATCCACAAATTTTTAATATTAAAGAGGAGGGGGTAGAAATATATGAGATATGGTAGCAATTTGACATACCGGGGCTTTGGTCTCCCTACGCTACTGATATCTAAAGCGGAGCTAGGCTAGCATTGCTGTTATTCTGCGAAGGTTTTGAAACAGCTGGCGGACATTTCGTTATCAGTTCTGACACGTGCTGAATGTTGACAGTTAGGGCATAACTGCAAAGTTTTCTTTCACATATTTTGCTTTTCAATTTATATCTGTATATTTTCTTAGTTTCGAACAAACGAATGCGGTAAGTTACATTATATTTACTTTAGTTTTAGAATAGAATTTTATATTACAAAAAAGCTTGAGTTTTTCTCACTAAATTACTAATTTTTCTGAAAAAACCAATAGGTTGCAATATGTGATACTTAGCTGGTAATAATATGAGACCATTGGTTGGTAATAATATGAGCAGTCTTCTAGATGATGATGATGACGTTTGTAGGCCCATAATAGAGCTATACAGAATATTAAAAATGTTATATAATATTAACGAGTTAGTATCACTGATACTGCACATATTTTGCCACATTTTTTCGTTTGTTTTTGATATTTTAATACACTTTCATATTACTACCCTAATTTGGAAAGTTCTAATTTTGATATTTTTTGTTTAAATAAATAAATTTTTAGCGTGTTGTAGTCTACATTATTTATGTTAATATCACTGATAAGTAAACCAAATTTTTTATCCCTATAACATGTATTTTTTGGATATGTCTATTTTGGGGTCTGTTATAATTAAAACTATAATAGGTATCCGATATATCTACCGCCTCCTCTATTTATTAATTTCATTTCAAAAATAAAAAAATTTAGGGGTGTTTCTCTTCCAGAGAGAGTCAAAAATCAAAAGTTAACAAAAATTTAGTTTTTTCTTCAATATGTCTTTTTTAATTTTTAGTTTATTTTTTTAATTTTTTTTAAAGCTACATTTAATACCAGTAATTTAACATAAGACAGACAAAAATTGAGTAACACGATCCCATGACCACATTGAAGAAAACTTCAAATGTTCAGTCAAGACCTCAGTTCGTTAGGTTAAACAAAAAAATATGGGTCGAATATTTTTTAATATTTAATTAATTCTGAAAGTTACATCGAAATCGGGTCGGGTCTGAAAATTAACGATTTTGATCATTTTCGTATGGAATTTCTACATTGCATTCTGGGAAAATTAACTCGTTAGAGTGGATTTTCTTATTTATTTCTAGAAAGTTTCATCGGACAGTAAAAATGTTTATAACCAATTTCATAGGTTTTGGCATTCTAAAGAACTTTTCAGTGACTGTTTTCTCAGTAATAATTGTATGGCAACTTAACGAAGGAGTTGTCCGATTTAGTTCATTTTTCAAATTATTTATATCCAAAATACTTTAAACACATTCGCGTATAAAATTTCAGCACTTGAAAACAACCCATTTTAAATTAGTGTTCAAATATATAGTGAGTCCAATTTGGTAGGGTAAGCTTACAAATACTTTACCAGATTTATTCTAGTTTCGAATTCCTCCCGTTATTAAAATGGCCATGTACAAAATTTCAGCAGTTTAAGTAAAAACATTCTTGAGTTATCGTGCAGACGGACGGACATGCAAAAATCAAAATAACACTTAATATTATTCGCGGATTTGCAATCCAATGTGATTCAAGTGAATGGTATCGATAAAGTATGTTTAAAATAAAACCACCGATAAACTTAAATAGTTTTATTTTTTGCCCGTGAACAAAATAATAAACGCGTTATTAGAAACGTGTTTAATAAGGGAAGTCCAATTCGCTACTAAAATTCAATTCATAGAAAGATAATACAATACATGAGCAAAGAGAGTGTTATACAATCCACTTCATAGTTATATAAAATAAGAGTTCAATTTATAGTTATCCAACAAATTATAGGGTAATAACAGATTTTCTACAGTTGGGCCTATAAAAAGTGACTGCTTCTTCCGGTTGTTGAAGCCGGTACTTTCCGCTTTCTATCCGAGTGCTCTTACCGGAATTAATGAAGCAGAAGCAGAAGATGTCTTTCCCTCTTATATTTTGTTGTGGATTTTAATATTATCAGCTGGTATTAACCAGAATCGATGAAAGTGCAGAAATTATGAAATTATAATTTATTTATGTTTTCAATGAACAAATAATTTATTAATATTTTTAGAACCTAATTATGTAGCTTTGTAATACAGTAATAAATTAAATGTACGAACAAAGATATTGGTCTAAATTAAATAAATGAACCTGACGTAAAAACAATATCATGAAGATCGTAGCCAGAAGCTGGCCAGCATAATTTATTCGCTAGAATTGATACTGAAATTATGACGCCGAGTTGCTAGCAACAAAGTTCTGAAGAGCTTTCTATCAGGGGGCTCGTTATAAAACGAAGCTTTTGGATCATATTTTTATACGGCCGCTTCAAGTCAACTTGTATGTTGTCGCTGCTTGTACCAAGGAGTCTTCAGATTTAGTTCACAGTCGCATGGAAATTAGTACACTGCAATAGCAAATTGTTGCTTGCGTAGCACCTTGTGTGCTTGATCGATACTCATTGCCCAAAAGTAAAATTACAGTAGTCGATTGTAGAAGAGTTATTTTGGACCCGTGTCCACAGAATTATTTTTAATTTTATAGTGCTTTAGTTTATATTTTAAAGATTTTATTTAATAAGTTTTAGTAAGCAGGAAAGGTATATTATAATATTAACCCTCCTCCATAATACAGTGAGCGAAGCTCATATTCATATATGACAGCTGTAACAAATGACAGAGGGAAATTGTATGGCGGGGGAATCTTAACTATTTCGTAGTTACAGGGTGATTAAGAAAATATGCTAATTTTTCACAAAATATCCTGAATCTTAACAGAACACGGTGTACGGTCACCGGTCAACTTATTTTCGGTAGAACACCATGACTTTTCCAACGATTGCTCAACTAACCCCGTACTCTTCTCCTCTCCGGAGTTATGCCGGTCTAAATTAAAACTGACATTTTTTTTTTCAAAAGTATGCAATTTTCACAATATAGCCTTTCAATGCACAATGTTTTCACAAATTTGTTTTCATTGTCAACGGGCATATGTGTGCCATATTACGCATCCAAATGTTCTTCCAATTTTTTGGTCTAATGACCAAATCCATCGGATTGCAAATTTTACAGGTTGAACGCTTATGGGCGAGATTTTTGGATACTCAAAATAATGGCGAATCATATTGCGGTGAAATTGGAGCTGATCCATCATTGTGTCCTAATAATTTAAGTAAGCGGAAAGTGTTCGCTATCGCCACAAACTACCTCTAGCATCTTCTCGCAAATGGCAGAGGTAAACAAATTGATGAATGTGATCCACTGCAACCTTGTTGTATGCGCGCATTGATTTTACTGTGCCAAGTTTTATAGATGAACCCATTATACCCAGACGATTTCGTCCAACCATCTAACTAAAAAAACATCTTATGGACTTGTGGATATCAAAACGGTACTCATAGTCTGCTCGGTTTTTTTTTCACTTCTTTAGCTCATGTGACAGGACACTTGCTCGTATGTCCATCTCTTGAATAGCCCGTAGCACGATAACCAGCTTTTCGTAAATCTTTCAATAGCGTGTGACTTATGCAAATCAATAGCAATGGAATCAGTTTTTGGTTTTTTTTTTTAGTTTTGAGCAGATATTTTAGTACCTTTTATTCCAGATTTAACTTAAGTTGTAGACATTGGAGCCGATTTGCCACAATATACGTCAGAAACATAAAAATATCCATCGGAACTTACAACCATACAGTTTTTGAATCCAACACGAACTTATTGGCATCTAGTAACTTGTTTAGCTGGATAACGTCAAAAGTATTCTATCACTGATTCTTCAATTGATTGGTCTTTATGAAATACTTTAAAAGAGTCTCACGCTTTACCAACTGAGCTAGCCGGTCATGCTCGTTATAATCGATTGAAACCTATATATATTTATGTTCATCCTCACAGACTCATATACCCAATTGGAATTCAGTAAGTTGAAATAAAGTTACTGTAGTAACACAAGCTTCCTTTTAAAATCTTCTGCTCGTTCCAACTTCTTTGGTACTATATATAAAAAAAGAAGCAAGGAAGGTAGTTCTTCGCTTTACTTACATTAATGGTGCGTAAAATATATGCAGTATAGCCATTCAGAGATCTAGAAAGTTCTTGTGCAATTTATAAAAATCTGAACAAAAATATTAAGTAATTTCTACTCAGAATATGAATTAGGGCCATACTTTCTAAAAACAGGACCTACTAAGGCCCATTATAAGTCTTGAGCGATTCATTGGTGTTCGCCGTACTTCCGCTATGTATTCATTCAAACAATAGAAATGGGTAACACGACAAGACTATAGGAAGAGACACATCTTAAGTCAGGATTACTGAAAAACCATAAAGAAAAGCAATTTTTGCCATTTTGAGTTGAACAAATACGAACGCCCAATGCGTAGCAAAAGTTACCTATCCGCAGTTATGTCATACCAAAAATGGAATAGAACTACATAAGCGAATGGCCTTAAAACCATCGATTTCTCGCTTTCGTAACACTAACAGTTGTTCTAAAAGAGTATAAGACGCAAAGTTGCCGAATTTCGATAAGTGAGCTCAACGTCTAGTTAGCTACTCTGATAGTTGATATTGAACAAATGACTGATCTTATCTTTGATACAAGTACACAAAATCAGTACATGGTCTCTTAAAATCTATATGTAGGTGGAAGGTAGGAATGTAGCAAATTGTATGTTAAGACTGAACCTGGCAGTCACGGACAACTTTTTTGATTATAGGGATAAGAATATCAAAATTCATTTTATCAATTTTCGAACATAGATCAACAAATTTATGGAATTAACTCCTTACTCTTTTACAGGCTTTCGCTGAACTAGAAAAAATGAAAGAAGAGCTTGAACGAACCCAAGCAACTCTAGGTAAAGCACAACTTCAACAGGAGAAACTCCAAAATTCGCTGGACAAAGCACAGAATGAGGTCGATCACTTGCAGGAACGTCTCGACAAAAGTACAGCAGAAATTCGTCGAATGCAGCTAGAGAAGGAAAAGCAAGCCTATGACTTCGAAAATCTTCAATCTCAACTGGATAAGGCATTGGGACAAGCAGCACGAATGCAAAAAGAACGAGAAGGCATGGGCTTAGAATCCGAACGGATGCGAGATAAAATGGAAAAGACACAAGTATTTTTAATTGTTGTTGTTGTGTTGTGTTCGTTTGTGTTGTACTATCAAAACAAATTATATAGATATCACTTGCTCGTATACAGAAAGAAAGAGATTCCCTGGCGGACGAATTTGATGCCATCAAGGAGAGGGCAGAAACAACGCAGAGTATGCTGATGAAATCTCAACGTGACAAGGAAGCACTGCAAACAGAACTGGATGTAATCAAGGATCGATGGGAGAAAGCCCATGGTTCACATCAAAAATTACAGGTAAACCAGGTGTTAAGAATTAATTTGTTGGGACCGTTTACACATATGAATTAATTTTTCTTTGTAGATGGAGAGGGATAGCGCTATGACAGAAGTAGATATATTGAAAGAGAAACTAGATAAGGCGCTATACGCTAGTCAAAAATTAATTGACGAAAAAGATACCTCAAATAAAGAGTTCGAGAAGATGCTCGAGAAATACGATCGAGCTCAGAACGAAATCTATAGACTGCAATCAAGATGTGATACTGCCGAAGCTGATCGCGCTCGAATGGAAGTCGAAGCTGAACGATCAGCATTGACTGCAACCAAAGCTCGGGAAGATCTCAGGAAATTACAAGAGGAAAGTACAAGAATGCAAGAAGCTTGTGATCGTGCTGCTTTGCAATTGGCTAGATCGAAAGAACTCGAAGAGAAGGCTCGTGAAGAGCTGGAACTTCAACGTGATCGTTTCGAAAAGATGCAAGTTGAGCTGAGACGATCGCAAGGAGAAAAAGAAAATCTTCAGGGTGAGATTGAAAGGTTATCGTATGAACTAGAACGAGCACACAATACTCATACAAAGGCCAATGCCTCATTAAATGCCGCACAAGAGGAAGTTGCTCGTTACAGCGTAGAAGTAGACAAAATGAGAGAAAGATATGAAAAGAGCCAAGCAGAGCTTAGAAGATTGCAAGAAACAGATACATTCGGCAGGGAGGGTAGACGATTGAAAGAAGAAAACGAACGTCTCCGAGATCGTTTGGATAAAACACTCATGGAACTTGAAACGATTCGTGGAAAGTCTCAGTATGAAGCCGAATCTTACGAAAAATACAAGGAAAAATTCGATCAACGAGAATTGGAAATTCAAAATCTCGAATCAAAACTGCACGAAGCAACTCTTCAGCTCGAGCTGTCTAAGGGTGAAATTGCTAAGCTTATTGCTAGCCAAGAGAAGCAGCGACATGAGTTGGAGAGGGCGCACATAGAATGTGAAAAGGTACGCGACAAACATGAAAAGTTAATTAAAGAAGCTGAACGCCTTAGACAGACTAGCACAGCGATTAGTCCTAGTGTTACGAATCCCAGCGATATGAAAGAAATTGAACGTTTACGAGAACGTTTAGATAAAGCCCTCCAATCCAGGGATGCGACAGAGCTTGAAGCTGGTCGTTTAGCCAAGGAACTAGAAAAAGCACAATTGCATCTTGCCAAGCAGCAAGAAGCTAATGAATCAACTCGAATCGAGTTCGAGAGAATGTCAGCTGAATTAGGTCGAGTACATGAACGTTTAGAGCGCGCTGAAGCTGAAAAGGAAAGTCTTCGACAATCAGCTCGAGCAATGGAGAAGAGTACTGTGCAGAGCGGCCATTTGGAGAAGAATTTAATGAAGTTGGAAGCGGACTGCAAACAACTGACATTGGAACGAGATCAACTTGTTCTACAGCTAGAGAAGAGTCAGGATATGTTAATGAATTTCCAAAAAGAGTTAAATGCCACAGAACAAGAGCTACAAAGAACCCGCGAAGAGAATCGTCGTTTCAGAAATGGTCAGCCAGCACAACAAAATCCTCAGGAAATTCAACAACTGCGAGCAGAAATCCAAATGCTCAAACAAAGACTGCAAGAAACTGGAGCACGAGGTGATGAACTTGACCAATGGCGAAAAGTTGTCGAACAAGAGAAGAATAGGGCAGACCAAGCTGAGAAAGCTGCGCAAGAATTTCATAAAAGAGTTCAGGTATGAGATAGATAAATTCATTTTTTTTGTATCAAATTATACTTCTAATTCAATTTTCATATAAATTTTAGGTTATGGAAAAACAATTACAACAACAACTGCAACAAATGGCTAATTTGCAGAAACAACAGCAACAAAGTGCACAAACGAACGCGCAAGAAGCCCAAAAAGATATTGAAAAATTACGAAAAGATTTACAGGCATCCAATGTCGAACGTGATCGATTCCAAGCTCAGCTTGAAATGCTCGTTCAAGAATTGGAGAAGAGCCAGGTAATTTCTATAGAAAAGTTTTCTTCAAAGAATTTTTGTCATTCATTTTCTTCCTATTTTAGCTTGACCTTAACGAAACCAACAAAAAGCTGCAGCAAGCACAACAACAGCAAGGCAATATGGGACAGAGGCCACCAGATGATGCTCAACGAAAACAATTCGAGGCACAAGCGCGACAAATCGAAGAAGCTCGCAAGCAGCTTGAAAATCAAGCAAAAGCAGTCGATAGTGAACGAAAACTTATCGAAGATCAACGTAAAGCAATCGAAGGTAAACGGAAAGATATTGAAGAGAAAGAAAAGAATTTGGCTGAATTCGATCGGCAGTTGAAGAAGCGCAAAGAACAAATGGATCAACTGGAAAAATCCTTGCAAAAGGTATTTATATAAATACAGAAATTTTTTCACATCAATATTAAAATGTTTTTAAGGCTGGAGGAACAGCAGCTGCTGCAGGCGAGCTTAATAAGAGACTAACAGAAACACAAAGACAATTAGAAGCGTAAGTTATACTTAATTAACTAAATGAATATATTACGAACATTGTCCTTATGATTAGCATTAAATTCATTTCCTATGTCCACAATCAAATGCAAAATAACAAATATTCCTGAGCATAATGTGCAAAAGCTTCCACGCTTTTTATATTTACTCTCTGAACAATAGAGGGGGTACTGGTAGCGTTAATAGAGCCTATATGTATGCAATCATATTTCTTTTTGGTTAGATTTGCTCACCCATTCACTTATAATTTATTCAGTGATATTTATATAATTCCTTACTATCAACTTCATTCAATATTGGAAGTAGGTATGTAGAAGGATTAAGCGTTTGTCGAGATACCTGTTCTGAGCTAGTAATTTATGAACAGTGAGTTTATTCAAATTGCATTTCGCTTTTGCACTTATAGATAAAATCCGAGAGAAAAGTCTAGAATACTTTGTCGCTATGAACATAAATTAAATCTTTTTAATTTACTCATTCTTGTTAAACGAACAAACGTAACTATAGTTGTGTTCTTTTGTCTACCTTGTTCTAGAGCTCCCATTATAGAGGAGAGAACAAATTGTTCTTTCAATTTGTACTGTTCGCTTTATTTAAGTTTTTCTATGAAAATGTATGAGGCGTTCTTTTGTGTATCTTTTGTTCTGCCCTGATCTGCGAACACAAAAGAATACAGTTTATGTCTATCTCATATGCAAAATTATTTCAGGCTTTGTGAATGGGCTTGAGCTTGAATATAACGCTAATCTTAGCAATCGCTCTCGAACGTTGCAACAACTCTTACAATTTCCTTGTAATTGTACCAAATTCGTTTAGTTTAAGCCTATTTCGACTGTTATGAAGTCTTTCAATGACCTTTTAGATGTTATTGATTTTAATATTTCTCAGACAAGGTATAAAGATCTGCTTCTAATTTATTTAATATTTTATTTTTATTATTCTTCGTTAATTTATATCTTTCGTTTTCTTTTCATAAATATTTTAATTACTTTATGTTTTATTTATTTTTTGTGTGATTTGTTTATTTTATACTTTTGTTCCTTTTTATTTTATTATATTTGTACCTATTATGTTAGGTTAGATTGAGTTAGAAGGGTGCCGCAAAGATAAAACTTAACCAGTTTTATTTAGAGCAATTATGGGTCGATTGTGCCTCTCAGATTTATGGGAATCTATCATTCTACGAACAGCCCTAGATCTGCTCTGATTGTCTAAGGAAAGTCAAGATACACTTATCTTTGTAGCTTGCAGCTCTTCTAGCTCCGAGGAAAAATGTCTACCAAGTAGCCCGCCTACTTTTGTTCGCTAGAGCAGGAGACTCGCAGAGCGCATGTCAAACTGACCAGATTTACTCAGAAGCTTTACAGCATCAACAAATATGGCCCAATACTCCGTTAGGCCATAATTGCTTCGCAATAAAACAGCTATCTCGATTAAAACACCGATAATTAGCCTTCTCGTAGCTGTCTTTGGTGATGTCGCGTTTTAAAGTTCCAATCTGGTTTTTCACATACGATATTGCAACTGAGCTATCCGTTTCAGAACTCTTTTATGCTAGCTCATCCACTATCTCATTGTCCTCGATACTGCTATGACCAGACACTCAGCTAGGTTCACCTTGGTTTAAGCTGCACTTGCTTTAATTTTACATCCAAAGCATATAACGCATCTGCCTTTTACAATATCCTCAATCGTCTCCCACTCGCTTCTAGTGTGTATAAATGTATTGAAAGGTTAGACAAGTACAGATATTTCTTTGCTAAGTTATTGATTGCTAAAAGGTCACTTAATAAATAATACTAAACCATAGTTTCCTTAGTAGTTTCTCTCGCAGTAGTCAAATGCGTATAAGATTGTAGGCTAAGAAAACGAAAATTTCATTATCCTTGAATATTCACCAGTTTCTTCTTAATAGTTTTTTATGAATAACATTTAATACTTTTGTGATTTTCTTTTTACAGGGTAGCAAAAGAATTGGATAATGCCAAAGAAGATGCTAAGAAGTCAGCAGCTGAAACAGAACGACTCTTGCAATTGGTTCAAATGTCGCAAGAAGAACAGAATGCGAAGGAGAAAACAATCATGGACCTACAACAGTAAGCACACATTTTTTATGCATATGCATATTTTTTATCGATAAATTGCTCCATATATAATTTTCGTCAAAATCTGGCACACACTATATTTTCGTTTGTCGTTCTTCTCAATATTGATATCATTGCAATCTATGAAGTATGAAGATTTAAATTAAATTAAAAAAAAAAAACGCAAATTGACAATTTATCTTGTAGATAATGATAATTAACTCAACAAGCTGATGACCATTAGTTACCATTTCAATAGTTGAATGTAGACATTTGACTGAGGATTTATGTAGGAAGCAATATAAAATTCAAATTCGTTTTGAACTTTTTAAATTTGATAAGAAATTTGTTACTGAAGTAATTTTTTTATCGAAATAGTGGTTAAGTTAGTAGTTATTGAGCCTTAACTTCGAAACCGAGTAGGGAAAGTTATACGTTATTGACGACATTGTTGGCAAAGACTTGATGCTGACGATGTTAAATTTTTCACTCAGATTAAATCTTTAACGATTGCGAACAGGTATAGGGTGACCTTCACAAATTTTATGCCTCATGCAAAAGCAATAATTTGGTAATTTGTATCGACAAATGTAAATCGTAGGAATCAGAAACAAATCACTTATTATTATTGGTTCGAGGATTCCTCGATTCACTGTGTTGACTTGGTTGTCAATTGTGAGCACAGATTGAATTTTATCTCCCACATAAACTACATGGTATCAAAGGGTTGTTCTACGCTGGGCTTTATAAAACGTTTGTCCCGAGAGCTCTAGAATCCCACTATAACATTGCATTTGTTCACTTGCTTTGTGCTCTTACCCACCTACTCTGCAATAATTCATTGATTTTTCAACGCTATAACGATCTAAGAACGTTGCATGGTAGCCGATGTAACTTTTGTCAATCAACTCTTAAGGCACACAATGTGAGTATAACACGACAAATATCTGCATAAAAAATGCTGTAATTGAATTCAAATAATACGTCGGTGTATAGTATAAGATAAATTCTGATGACCCCGTTCGTTAGCAAAATTAAGAATACAAAATGGTAGAAATCTCTTAGACCCACCATCTTCTTCTATGTTGGTTTAGTTTTTTAAGCTCTTATAACGCCGCACAAACTGCTTTAATAACCTTTTTTAATTTATTCGTTGAAATTTTTCATATTTTTAATTTAGAAAACAAATTAAGGAATAAATTTAATTACAGAGTGAAAATTCTTGTCGTGCTCGTGTCGTACCCACTGTATTTTCACTAACATTTTGTAGACGATTTTTTCGTCGTTCTTTTCATGTCGCTCAAATTGTGTTTTAGTCTTTTAACGGGTATGTTGATAAATAGATAGTAGACGCAATTTGAGAAGCTCTAACTTTAGGTTCTACGAATCCATTAATCGCGTGTGCATTGCTGTTAATAATATGGCTGAGCATCATTTTGTTGATGACATTTGTAAGCATGTTTTAAAAATATTTACATAATACTTGACTTTTTTGTTCTATGTTGCATTGCATGTCATTTCATGCGGTGTTTGGTTTATGTTTAGTTTAACATACTAGTACTAACTCCGGCTAAGTGATGAAAAGCCTTATTTACAGTGAGCCTGTGTTAAACTGCTTCTGATAGTCAGATTAGAAAAAGCTTCAAGAGTTGTTTAACTAACAATTTCCAAAATTCCTAAAAAATCAATTTAGTTTATTTAGCTAATGTAAGACCGTCATTTTTAATTTATTTGTTGAACTCTGACAATTTGTGTTGTTCTAAGTTAACTAATGAGCTCATATCTCATAAATGTGACCATGATATGCAATATTTTGACACTATCATAGGATTTAAAGAAAACGATTTAGTAAATAACGAAGCTCTAAATATTATTCCTCCAAAATGTGTACCCCAAAAGATGTTGTAATGAGCCAGCGAAACGGAGGACTTCCTTTAAGGGTTATAGTCATATCTATTATTTGCGCATTTAATTCCACTTCCGACTAAAAACGAAGGTCAATTATCTACATTCAATATAAAGCAATAAAATTAAATAACATAAACTGGTTCGATTATTTTTTTCAAAAGTGCAATTTTCCAGTATGGGAAAAGCTCTTCATTATATGACCTTTGAACTTCCAAAACAATTGCTTACCTAGGATCAACAGTTTCAAAATCCAAAGTAAAGTACATCTCAGGTGTCCTTAATTTCTACCATCCATATTCTTCACATTTTTATGTATTCCTTTGAAAGTAGTTACTCGGTCCTAAATATTTTTCGCGAAATCTTCCGACCTCTTCTACACCTTAGTAAAAATGTTCGGCGAACTAAATTTAATACTGAAATGTCACTTCTTATATTATTTGAAATTTCTAATATTCTCTGCTGAATTTCTGCCGGCGTTGACAACGGCATGGAGTAAACCTTTTCTTCTATAGAACTCTATATATAGAAATCCAGAAAAATAAAATCCGGCGATCTGGGTGGCCACTACACTGATCCAAAGCGTCGAATATATCTCTAAGGGAATATTTGGTTTAGATATTCGCGGACATTTCATCCAGAATATGTAGGAGCTTCACCATCATGTTGAAGCCAAATATTGAGCTGAGTCGAGTACCTACTTACATGAAATTCTTCAAAAGAATTTGGTATTCGACAGTTCATTTTGGAGACAAAGTTCATTATTAAGTGTGGTAAATAAGATAAAGTCCAATAAAATATAGATTCCGATAATTCCTGCACAGAAATTTTTGCTACAATCGTATTGAAACTTCTCTAATTTTGCTCAAGAATTTTCGGCCCTCCAAATGTGACAATTATGCTGATTAAATGAACCTGCTCTTGTGAAGATCACTTCATCTGTCCAGAGTATCTTTTTTTATAAATCCGATGCTTTTTCGGTAACACAACGATAAAACTTCATTCGATGAGTCTAGTTACGTGGTAGCAACTCGTTGATAATTCTAATGCCGCATTCACCATGCAGAGTGGAGTATAGTAGCGTAGAGTTGCAACTACCATCCTTTTTTTCTCACACAGTAGTGCATATGGCCACCTTTGTTTGGCTCAGAGTAGCGAACAGTGAAGCTGGATGAAAATAGGTTCTATTATATTTTCACGCTACCATTTCCGAAAGTTTACAAACTGGAATTTTGAACTACTAACATGTAGATGGCGCGGAAAAAGCCCTATACTTCTTTTTGCTTTCGTGTTATTTTCTGATTTAATATGTTTTATGAGTGTTAATTAAAAACAAGAGGTATTTTTGCAAACTTTATGATTTAAAAACCATAAAAAGTACGTTACTTTTTAGCTAGTTTCGAAGCAATTTAAAAGTGCCAACAGGTGTCTCCTTTATCGAATTTATTTTTTTGAGATCGATAGATGCTTGCTCGTTTGTTGATTTGGCGTTGTTATGGCGATTTTTTAAGTTTAATTTCATAGATCGTATTTCACTCTGCGCTGTATTGTGAACAGCTTCGTTCTGGACTCAAGGCTCACTTTGCTCCACTCTGTTCCACTCTGTTCCACTCTTCATTGTGAATGCGGCATATGGTTGCCAACATTGTCTGTTGTCACTCTTAATCGAGCCATCTGACTGACTCTTATTGGGAAACACTTTTCTTTACTGCTTGCATGCGCTCCTTCCTTTTCGATTGTACAAAACATAAATGAAACGAATATATGTCTGAATATATGTCTTTCTCAAAGCAAAATATGATATCTTAAAGAAATATTGACGGGAGTCAATTTTACCCACGACATGAACCACGAGAAAAAAATGTAGATATCGAGCAAACCACGGAAAATTAAAAAAAATAAGAAATTAGAAATTAAGAAAATTATTCTGTCAAGTTTCTTTGCTGGCGGCCCTTAAAAATTTTAAATCGAATTGAAGATGTGTGTACATAGAGTAATGCACTGAGCTATTTATTTTATCAAATGGACTCACAAAATCCACATTCACTAGTGACTCCAATATTTACTAATAGGTACCCGACAGTGAGACATATGTTTTTTTTTTGAACTCTGAAACGATTGTTTTGGGAAAGATTAAATAGTAAATTTATATTGCTGGTAGAATTCGAAAAATATTCTATTACTTTATCGTATAAAGCATTTAATGAAATTGAAGCAGACAATTACTTAAGTTTTAATAGAATCTCTGGCGTGGTGAGAAAAGTTTTATTTTGTCTCTGTAGGCAAGTACCTATATACGAAAAATTGAGATGTCTTTAAAAACATTTTCAATAATTGAAAATCTGGATGACCAGGTGCCTAGAATATATTCTCGTAATATAAATTAGACTTAGAAGAAGGATTATAAGTAGAAATGAATAAACAAAATTTAAAATCCTGGTAATATGTAGTTGAAAGAATTGTCCTAAATATCTGAAGACATGTGAAGAGTACCTATATTTCGAAGTTCAAAACGAATGAAGAAGAAATAAATTTGTCGGAAGGATTTTTTTATGAAATTTATTTTCTAAATAATAATCGAATAATTTCCGAATATTTTATATTAAACTTTATTCATTTTATATTTATAGGGCCCTCAAAAATGCTCAAGCAAAACTTCGTACACAAGCACAACAGCAAGAGGTAAGAATTCTTTTTTATTCAATATTGATATATGAAATAATTTAATTCATGTAGAAAAAAATATATAATCATAACACTAATTTCACATTAATTTTTGTTTTTATTAATCTATTCTTGCTTATCAACATTTCCTGGGGAATTACCAATATAGGCTGGACCCGCCGGTTTTCTTAAGAGCTTTTTCTAAACTAATTATTAAATAAAGTTAAAATATATAACACAAAATAAAATAATAATTTCAATTTGAAGAATTGTAAAAACCATAAAAAAAACAAAACCTTTTAGCTAATCGAAGCATAACAAAAGATTAACAAATTTAACATTAACAAATTGCTAAACAAAAGACCAAACTTTGTATACTCATAGAGAAGAGTAAATTTACGCAATTTATCCAATTTATCGATAAATGCAAGAGACTGCGATTTTAATTTATAAAAACAAACAAACAAAAACTTCTGTAAATTATTGCCATCCGGCTAAAAGAGGAAACAATGCGACAAATTTCTAGTACGATAGAACGCAAAATATACATATAGTGGAAATGTGTTATATTGTTGGTAATTTATAAAATAAAGGATAAAAGATTGAAAGGTGAGACAACCTACATTAACTTATTCAAAGAAACTCTGTTGCAAAATTGGAAAAAAAATATGTATTGACATCTATATTTGAAAACAAAGCAGGACCCAGAGTACAACCTTAGAATACCCAAATATTCTGTATAAAAAAAAAACATTATTTTCTGGCTAAATTTATAATTAAATGCGCAATTGTCATGGATTCATGGAATTAGTCATTAAGAAAAAGCTCGGTTTGATTAAGGTCATTGGAAAAGAATTTAGCTTGCTTGAGAAATCGAAAGGCGAATATATGTACTACATAATAATTGAGGAAAGGGTGATTGAGTTTATGTATTTATCGTATATAATATCATCGAGCTTAAAATTCCTATGTAATAGGGAAAATCAAACGCTTCGCATTCTGTATATTCAAAATAATGATGTCTCCATCGAAGGATCAGAGTATTATATACAAGAGCATCAACAAGGATAAAATTCAGGCTTTCTTCAAACAAAGGGAAGGCTTGGTTGCATTTTCTATACAACAAATTGTAAGTATGTATGTTTGGTATTCAACATTATATTCTAATATATATGTATCTTAAGAAGCTTACATAATTTTTGTTTCTTTATTTTTAGGAAGAAAGTTTGATTCGGCTTAGATTTGAAATGGATACAGTTTAGATTTGTACGGTGCTAAGACGAAGAACAGGCTAAGAATTTCCTCTCAGCTTCGTAGAAATATTATGTAGATTGAATGAATGCTTAAAAGTAGAGGTAAGAAATATGCATACATTATTCATATGTAGGTGCCCGTCAAAATTCGATATCAAAGTATATCAAAAAGCTCGTAGATCAATTTTCAAATATAAATTTAGTAATATTTGTATAATTTGTCTTTTCTGAAATTTAGAGTACCTTATATTGGAGGCGGACTTGGAGTATCGATATTAAGATATTGATATTGCAATTTTGTCATATTGACATATACAATTTTAGAGACACACTTGTAGTTTACGATATTTAGGAATTAATTAGAAAACTTACATTTGATTTATCTCATTATTTGTAATTTGACTTGAGAAAGTTTGCGTACGTACAAAATGCGAGCAAATATTGTGAAATGAATTGTCTATATGGAAAATAAAAACTAAATAGACACTTCAACTTGACAAGTGTCAAATATTAAATGTCAGGAAAAGTTGCAGGCAACATTGCAATATAAAATGCGGTTTTAAAAGGTTCACGTATTAAATGAATACGGTTTATAACTAGGGTCATATGGAGATAAACTCTGTATACCGCGAAATTTCTAGCAGTTTTAATATTGAGTTCCAATGTTCTACATACTGTTTTCTAGCTGTTTTTCAGTATATCGAGATACACTCTCGGTTTAGTACAAAGTGCAATTATTGAAACTGCAAATCTGTTTCCGGTAAAAGACTTGAAACATTAATTTGAAAAATTTGAACGTATTTCATCAAATGCATTTTTAAGAAGTATAGTGAACTTGGCGTTTCTTTTGACACTTATAAAATATTTTTCGGAATATTTTGTTTAACTACAACAGCAATAAGCAGATGAGCCTATTGCTAGGCAAGGCATAAGGCTGGCAGGCCAACAAGAGTTTAAAGAAGGACTAGTGCCCTACTGAAGCTGTATCGTCCAGTAAACCTACCTTTTTTATACCCTATATGATAAAATTATAGGCTATACTAAGTTTACCATTCCGTTTATAACACCTCGAAATAATGATGGTAGAGCAAAATGGATTGGACACCCATGCATAAGATTACAAGTTAGTTTGATTTTTGCATGTCTGGCCGTCCGTCTGTCCGTGCTCACGATAACTCGAGAACATGTGTATTTAAGAGAGCTGAAATTTTGCACACGGGGTTTTAACAAAAAAGCAAAATTAAATTCAAAAATGGACAAAATCGGGTAACTCCTTCGTGGGGTTGCCATACAAAAATTTCGTTTTTCATTATATATTTGGACACTGTCTGAGAACGCGTCAACGTAGAGAGCGGAAATCTTTTACGCGGCGCATGAAAATGGTGAATGGTGAATGGATTTTTTACGTTTACTGTGAAAACGATTAGTCCTAGACGTTTTTATTGTACTGTTCAGAATAAGAAATCCTATGAAATTGGTTATAATCTTTTTTACTGTAAACGACGAACCGCTTAAGAAATCTATGTGAAAAACCACTTCCTATGAACAAACTTGCATTGATGGGTGACCATTCACCACGAAATTACATATTCATCTAGGATACCATAAAAATTACTCTTAGACCAATTCTAGCTTTTTTACTTGTTTTTTAATTAAAACTATGAAAGAAATCCTTGCTAGGCATTAGGTGTGAGATGGGCTACTACAAATGAGCCCCATTCGAGAGAGTATCACATATGTCTAGTAATTATGATTCACAATATAAATACAATACAAAATACAGCCAAGCGTATATGGGATTAAGAACATAAAAGTAGTGCATTAAAATATTAACTGAATCTGGAAATCTAGCAAATCAATATTGCAAGCAATAAAATAGCAACTACCGAGGAAAGAATAAGATGGAGTTTAATGCTCGGTTCCAAAAGCAAGGCTGTAAATATGATTGAAAATTCAATTGAAATTACACTAAAAAAAAAATTGAGTTAGGCAGGTAATTAAATTATTGGAAAAAAAAGCTCTCCAAAAATAGAAGCTTTGAAGCTCTACAAATGATCATCTGATTGTGCATTTTTCAGAATAAATATGTAGAGACAATATGAAGACGAAGAAGAGGAAACTGCTGAACATATTCTACCTAATTGTGATTCTTGAGAAATACAATTAAATAAGTCTGACAAAATAATGCTCAATTAGAATAACAAAAACTTGTTTTATTTTGACGAAATTAACTCCGTAAAGGTATTTGTTTAAAAAATTGAAGGGATTTTGTGGTATACAGCAAATTTACTAAAGTAATATATATATATTATATTATATATAATATATAATACAGTATTCCCTTACCTTTCTTCTTACCAAATCGATGTAAGTATTTACATACATAATGCATCACAGGCTATGTGTTTGTATCTTTTTCTTATTCCATTTTGTGTGGTTTATAAGGAATTTACTATTTTCCAAAATATTTAGGGGTACTCCAAACTTTTATACAGGGGTATGCATAACTCCATTAAATTATCTAAAAAATATAAAACATCAATAGGCGGACACTATCCGATATATAAATGGGATTATTACCGATCTATAAAAAAGTACAGTCAAAGAATATTATTGAAGTAACCGAAGTATCTCTTGGAGAGGAGTTTTATTTACAATTTCCATTAATTCACAATTACCTTCGTTTTGTTAGAAATTTTTTTTTTACTATTTTCGTCCTGAAAAGGGAGAGTACCTATTTCTGTATCTGTTTTCTTTTGCATTTTTAAGCTTTCTTTTTTTTTCTACTTTATTATTTACTTCACCGGAAGTTTACTCTAGCATGATTCCATATTTAATTAAAAATCAAAATTAAATATTTTAAACGAAATTAAAATTTAAGAAAACAACCTAAACAGCCTTTTGATGATAACTTAACAAAAGAAATTTCTCTTGAACAATTTATTAAAATCTCCCCAACTTTAAGGTAATTACCAACTGTTCAATTTCTACGATATATGTATATGATGATTCGAAGTTCCATCTTCACTGGTATTAATTAACTACGGCTATTGAAATGACACCTGTGACAGATTAGCTGGAAATGTTCTGCTACTCACAATCAGATGTAATATAATCATCGAGCAGACGATACTTATCAATCAACAATAACCTTACATGTAATAAGAGGTTACAACTACGACAGGATACACCCGAAGAGTATAAAGCAATCAACAATATCATTGTATCAAAATGTTACGCAACTAAAGATCTTATTACCCGAATATAATAAGTGGATAAGATCTTCAATACTAGCAGTTAGGATCCATGACATTCTTTCTTAAAATTGAGGCTTTTCAAAATTTATAGGAAAATGTTGAATTTAACTATAAATGGATCAGAGGAATAGTGGCAATATCTCTTTTGCAATTTTCCATTCCTGTTAATTCATAGTGAACTTGACCTTACAGCCCCTTAAAATTCTACAACAAACACCATGCGCATAGTTTTATAATTTTTTTTACAAATTCTGCGAACTTTTTGATAAAATTTCCCATTAGATAATATAAAAAAAAATTATATAAATTAATAATGTTTAAATATTCTAGAGCGCAATCTATGCAGAAATCTATAATAGAAATATTAGTATAATCAATTGGAGGTGAAACTATATCAACTGTTAACTAATAAGGTAAATATTAATAAAATAAAAATAAAAATAAGATCTTTAACTCATCCTACATAAAATAGGAATCAATATTGGATCAACAGGATTAAATCGCAATTTACAATATTAAAAGAAAAAAAACAAAAACCAAAACCATTGCAGATAAGTAAAAATAAACTGAATACCAATAATTATTTTCCCAATTCCATTTGCATTATTATTCATTGAAGAAAACAACCAGTTTTTTGTACATATAGTTACGTTCAGTTTTATTCTACTATCTTCTTCTTTCATAGTTCAAAAAAAAAAAAATTCTTTGTGTTATTTTATAAATTTTTCCAAACTGTGATCTTTAATTAATCACTCGATTGAAATTAGATTTGATTATAGATAACAAATAGTACAATTTGTTCTTTAAACAAACCAAAGGCCCTGTAAATATAATTACTTAATTGTTATTATTTATCATATTACCTTTCCAAGTTATCATGATTGTTACATTTTTGCATGTCTTTTTATCAAGAAAATAAAAAAAAACACAAACTCTCCTCTCCAGTAAAATTTAGTAGTGAATACTTGCAAGAGAACTGTTTTATAGATGCATTCGATAAAATTTACATATTTATTACAAAATTAAACATAGAAATTTTTTATTTCCCTTCATTCTTGTTTTTTACATTTAATTTTTTCAAAATGGAAATACGACAGAAATTGAACACATAAACCGAAATATTGAATTATTATTATACCAAAAATTCTAAAACGATTTACTGAAACCAGCAATAAAATTAAAATTTACTGTAAATACTTAGAGTATAAAAAGGGAAATGAATATAGTGATCATAGCGTTTAAATATATCTCGTTATCGACATATGAATTTAAAAAAAAATATATATCTCATGGAAGATACAAAAATATAGTTGTAATAATAGAAAATATTTATTAATTTAATTTTCCACTGCCAGATATTATAAAGAAGAAAGTACATATATTTACGGAACAAATATAACTGTTGTAAGAAGAAGACATATAGGATGATTTAGTGAATTATAAAAACAACGCAAAAAGTTATCTAAAACAAATGAATAAGAAAACAAATAAACATTGAATATAAATTTCTTTTGCATATATTTCTTTTTTGTCGCTCAATAACGATTTTTTGTTTTAGTAAATTTGTATTATTGCTGGATGTGATAAATTCAACTTTGTACTCGAAGAAAATTTATTTAATTGATTTTCAATATCAATAATAGTTTTAGAATTAAATTTTAGCTATGGATAGTTATAGAATGCCATTATTATTATTATAGTTGTTGGAAGAATGGGGGCCAGACATCCGCTCCCTAAGCACTGTGAGCCAAAAACTCTTTTTTACTATGCCCATTTCGTGTTAAATACAGTTCATGTTCGGCATTTTTTGGGAAGATTATTATTACCACATTAGAGTCAGTTTTCCGGACTTCTGAAGGGGGATTATGAACCTTTTATCCAGACATTGGAGTCTTTGGCAAGCAAAGCCGTACGCATCCGTAGAGTACGTACTCTGCAGATTCTAGCTATTTCATTACAGACTCAGTATTGGCTGTGATTTTGGCCATTTTCATGTGAGCAATGACCAGTAATTGTGTTAGTAAATAGCCTGATATAATTCTTACCACAGTTGACGACTTTTTAAAAGTCTTAGCTTGTTTGTTTTTCATATCATTAAGTTAAGCTCAGTCCAGGAGATGATATCCTATGATGCAAAGCACAGTACAGCATGAAGAAAGTATGGAAAGGATTGGGGGCATAATATGGGAATTTAATGAAACTTTTTGTTGTGTTTTAGTCCAGTAATGTGTTTCTACTGTAGCTGGTGAAACTTTTCTTCTATCTTGGATATTAATTCTACTCCTAGGTGATTTTTTTTAAAGCTGCTGAATTGTTCGGGTACTGGTAAATGTAGTTTGAGGTCATCGCTATACTCCTAAATCAACATTGAAGCAAAGGCATTTTAATTTAATTTTCTTATCCTGGCTTGGTTGTCGTATTTCTTATATGTACATATATATATATATATTAGAAGAAAACGCACACCAGCTACAGTACCTATATGTATAATAAGTTTACGTACAAATAGCCTCTATGGTACCACAATAGTTTTATTTCTAAGTTTAAGCGACGAATCTAATCGCATCAAATAACAATATTGTTGAATTTTATCTCGTTTGCATGTTCCCCCTCAGCAATTGAGTGCTTTGCAAGGAAAAAAACACCATTTCAGCCAAATAATAATAGGCAAAAGTCCATTATTATAGATACACCATCTCTGCTTTGAATTGAATATTCGACTACAGAGAACAAAAACAAAGGGAGGGGGGGGGGTCATCATTTGAAGTTACTGGTTTTGTATATATCGCTTGATATTCAAAAAGGCCGAGATGAACTATTTTTGGATGATATTTCAGTATACAAAAGTAGTTATATTATTTAAACTGCTAAATTTGAACTTTGTGTCGTTATTATTTTTCTTCCTGTACCCTTCTGTGTTACTTTGACTATACACGTACACCTGGATTCGATGTTGATCTCTATCGATATAATTAAAAAATGTGCAAGGTTTGGTTTTGTGGGTATCAACAAAATTATTTTTTGATTCAATAGCAGTGCCAGAATTTACATTAGAGCGTTTCTAAATCATCACCTAAATGTAGCTCCCGGAAAAAGAAAATAAAAAAATGGTACAAATACTTCCTCCAAGTAATAACCACACCCTATCCTTGAAACGGAGGACTCGAGAGAAAATATATTCATTGAAAAGCTGCAGTCATTGTCTATCCAATTAAAAAAGAAAAATAATCATTATAGGGTGATTCATAAAAAATATATCTATAATCTATCCCCATCGGCCATACAATTTTTTGCTTGTAAATTAAGATCTATCCGTACCTGACCGGTTTATTCGTAGAACAAGGACACATTTTAACGAGCGATACCTTTTCTGTTAAACTTACACGGTAGCATTTCGCGCTGTTTTTGAGTACCTATATAGCCGACATATAGGTTCCATAAGACTTTCAAAGTAGGCTTAGTTTTACGAAGCTTGCGATTTTTTTTCTGAATTGCAGCTATTGAATGTCTTTCTTTTCTTAAATAATCTAGGCCTTTAGGTAATTTGAATTGCAGGTGAAAAGTTAATATAAATTTTATCATTGTTAGCAGCATAGAACTTAAAAAACTGAAAGTTTTTTGTAGGTGATTGACATGTCAACAATTTTGAAATCATACATTCGGATGAATAGGACTGAGATGCAGGGGTTAACAACCTTGAGCTTGAATATTCCAAATTTGAAGCAATGATCCCGGGATATAATTGTGTTTTTGGTTACAGGGAGGTCGAAATAATGCCATTGTGTGCATAATTACTTTCCGCTGTTGGCGACATAAGACTTGAGAATTAATGCCATCAGGTTATAGCGGAGATTTTCTTGATTAAAAAGAAACTTGTAAATTCTAATCTCATGAAACTGGACGCCGTTAGACAATCTGCTATTAGCCACAAAAGCTTGAAAATCCTCAATTCATGCAATTTGGACAGGAAATCTAATCTATTTATTTATCTTGACTTTTATTTTGCTGGTCTTGGAGAGAGAGTTTGCAAAATATTCAAATTGCGAAAGAACAGCCCCACTATTTTGAACCCATTAGCAATTATAGTTATTTTATTCAATGCAGTACCTATACCCAATAATCTTGCTACCTAATTCTAACTTGATTTAATCCACGCTATGCCTTTGTTTCTTGAGCATAAAGAGTTTTTAATGGTGACACTATATATCCACATGAGCGAGTTTAAGCAATTAGTTATTTTTTTATACTTGTATAACAACCCAAATGACAAAAGAACTGTCGAATCGTCTTTTATGGTCGGTTTTGACGTTAGACATTAAATGTTTGAATAACGATAGGAAACTTTCATCTTTTGTCTTCCCAACTTATGACACACAAGCATTGTACCAAGTGAGATACCGTCCAAGAGTACTGCTTTCATATTGACTTTTGGAAAAACAATTAGTGATAGTAAATGATGCATCCTGAAGCATGAATAAAAATAACAACTGTCAGATTGACGTTTTATAACACCATATTCCAGTATAGACCTAGGAAAATATCATCTCATCCGGTAGATTTAAAATGCTTCAATATATATACCAATGTTGTATCTTATCTTATCTTATCTTCTCAATAGACAATTGTTCTCATTTAAGATTCTATAGATAACTATCCCGATTGTGTCAGAGGCTGCCACCAGAATGAAAGAATCAAGTAAATGAGTCTCTAAAAAGGACTTGACTATTTCCTCCCCCAAATCTCGTAATAACTTACATGCTCTTATAGAAATGAGCCTACAAATCTTCATTGATTTTCGGCGACTATCTTGCGGCACCCATTAACTGCATACATAGCTTCTCCATGTTTCTGCAGAAGATCTTTCAGCTTCTTATCTTTGATTTTCTTAATTCTTAAATATACTCTGTCACAAGCATTTTCTCTTGTTTTGTTTTAGAATATCAAAACGATTAGATATTATGTAGTAACACTTAGCGTTGGTATCTGTCCTGCACCATATCTTTGTGGGAGTATTGAGCCCTCTTCTTTTGGAAAGATAATATCTTTGATACCAGAAGTGTTATTGATCAGAACGATTTTTTTACGTTCACAATTCTAGACTTTCTGAAGGGATTTATCTGCATAATTCGAATGGAATATAATACAAGAAGTTTTAAATAAACAAATATATTGATTTTGGTGATTGTACACTTCCGTTAACTATCAGGATTTCTAACAGATTGTTATCCATAGCTTATAAGTATACAATTGATAATCCACGTAACCAATTTTATTTTGGATAGGCATTTTAAGAATGATGCGAAGAAAGTACCTACAGCAAGAACATCATCATGAAAAATCTACAAATAATAGGATTTTTGATTCTACAACTTTTCTATTTATTTATTTCACAAATTTATATGAAGGTTTACAAATTTCTTTTATTTTTTTGTTAGATGTCATTCTAAAAAAAAAAAACACATTCAGACTATGAATCTAAATAAAAACATACTTATCCCGGCAATAATACAAATTTACTAGAGAGACATTTTGATCAAAATTTAAGGCCATTTTATTCAACCTGCAAAAAAGCAATAAAAACAACAACAAAACCAACTACAAAACAAACAAAAACTACTACAAAACAAGTCATATCACAACAACATTATCATCATCACAATCAGTAAAGAGAAGAAAACCTATAGTAATTACATAAATACCTTAACTACCGATAGTCGTTTATTTATTAGCAGAATTGAAATTGGTATGTGTGTTGTGTGTGTGTGTGTATGTACATATGTATGCGGATGTGCGCATCTACTGGGAAATTATCTTAAGTAAAATTATCTTAGGGAATGAAATAAAGTCAGAATAACACCGCAAAGCAAAAGAATATAATTATATTATATATTAAACAAAAAAATTAAAACAATCACTAATAGTTGTTTACAAAAAAACAAAATTTATCCCTACAGACATAAGTCTCTACATACATATAAATATATTTTCTTGTTTTTAATTCAAATCACAAACCCAACAAATATATCGGTTTTGACCTCCTCCATCAGAATTGTTCATATTCAAACGAACAGTATTAATAATGTTTTTTTATTGAAATGAATACCTGTACACTTACCTTATTACCTTTTATTACATACCTACCCTACATACAAACAAATATAGTTAAAATTGCTTCAAAGTTTTACAGATTTTTTTATTTGTATTTGATCCGTGGAAAAGATAAATTATAAAAAAAAAAAAAAATCTTTATGCATAATGAAAATGGATAAAAACAAAGAACGGAAAATAAGAACATTTTTTATAGACAATAATAATAGTAAAAATACCAGAAATAAAAATTACATTATTGAAATTAAGGACAGTTACATTTAAACAAAAGAAAAAATAAAATAAAAATAAAACAAAAAATTTATCGAATAAAAAGCATTAAAAAATATTTGCATGTAGTCAAAATAACTGTAAAAGATTTGCGTATAGGAAAATAAATTTGTTATTGTAAATATTAATAATAATATTGCCAATAATATAATAATAATAGAAGAAAAAAAAATACAAAAATTAGTGTCAGAAGAAGGGAAGAGTGAACAAAATAAAAATCTTTGGACAAGTTAAAAAATTTAATTGAACGAATATACTTAGTTGAGTGTGTATTATTCCTTAAATTCTGGGATTGAATTGTGACCTGAATCTAGGGGATTTTAACTAATTCGAATAGACAATTGCTCCATACACTAAAGTAATTCATTAATGTATTCTACCAGTACCAATTGTAATTATAATAGAAATTGCGTCTACTCCATTTTGAAGAGATTTTTACTGACTGACAGTCGCACAACTTCAAAATTGTGAATTCCTTTGTTCGTAAATATAGGGAAGATGTTCTTGGTAATTTTGATATTTCCATCTGAAGGTTTGAGAACTTTTTACTTTGCTTCTTTGTTTAATCAATTTGTTTTCTCTCCAAACAGTATTAATACCATCTAATTTATCATTGATATAGCTATTAGCTAAATGTGCTTACTTTAGTTTAATATCACCCACAGTAAAACCACTGACTTATAACAATGGACTGGGCGATTTGCTATTTCATGTGGCACAAAAAATATTGTGTTTCTGTATATCACCGTTAGAGCACCCTTTAAAATGAATACATAAAAAACATGTAAAACTCAACCAATCAGATGAAATTTTACACCCGTAAATCGAATTTAATTAAAAAAATATATTTTCTTGTGCCCAAGTGATATTTTAATCGCTTATAAGGAATTAAACTCATTCCGACTTTAATTTTCAAAAGTTTTGCTTAACTGAATCCTGCTTATGGGCAAGAGAGACGGAGCATGGTATACACTATCTTTACCTTATTCCTTCTGAGGTGATTTCATTTGTATCCAACATAAAAATATCAAATGGCATAAGCAAACGTTCCAGAATGCAATATTTTGTGTTGGTAGCTCCAACTCTGCGATAGGGCGAAAACTTGTGCCATGCTTTCCTATAGGAAAATGACAATACGCTCAGTACATTGTTATAAATCAGTGAGTAGAACCTATTACCATGATATCAGAAAACGTTATCAAGTTTCTTAAAAATTTCATAATGCTCGGTTAATTTTTTTTTTTTAATATAGCTCAGCTGATTCATATCAGTCTCATTCTGACTGTTCTTCAAATGCATTAAAGAAATTTAGAAACGTTGTTTCCTCTATCAAATTTGATGCTCCACTGTCTCTGATTGTTTATTTTTGAAATTCTTAAACAAAAAATAATATTATTTCTATTCATCCTCTCAATCAAATTTTAAAATTCTTACCTAAAGCAGTTTCTAACGTCGTCGAACGAGGAGGCTTAACTGTGCTTTTTTCCAAAGTAATTATACTTGAGAAGTTAATTTTCAGTGAAATGCAAATTTGTGGTTCAATAAGTCTTTCTTAATTAGACTTTACCTCCTGTCGTCGCTGTGAATTAGCATGGCTAAAAGTGACTGCGAGCTTAGGTTATTTTAGTTTAAAAGTAGAGTCGGCTAGAGTGACTAAGACCCTACAGAAACCGCAACCAGAGTTAATCAATTGTGCTTAGGCTAAGTCTAGTCCTTTTACGAGCTTGATTATTGTTGATTTGAAGTTAGATTGTAAATTGAAGAGATGAATGCTTCTCCAGTGATTTTCAAACTTAAAGCTACTAGCATGGGACACTCACACACAATATGCTTTGAGATTTCTTATTTTCCGCACAATCAACGCAGTATGTTGCGCGAGGAGAGGGGATGAATTATCGCTTCACATTTCTCATACCGCTCGCGATACGCAATATGAGATCCAGTTGCATGTCTTTTCATTTTTGTAGTTCGCCCTAATGTTGCTTTTTGGATGACCAAAAGTTATGTAGGAATCAGTATTCGGACCTTCGGTTGCGATTTTAGCCAGATCGTCTGCTTTTTGATTTTTTCCCCACACCTCTTCGTGTCTAGGGATTTAAAGCATCGTTACTCTGTTATGTCTCCCAAAAGCAACTGCAGTTTCGTGTGGCAGCTCCAAACTAATTTCGACTCAAAGGCTTCATACGACAGAGCTAGGAGCGCTGCTTCGCTGTCTAACCAAAAATGTAGATATTGGAGTTCTTTCAGATCCTGTTCAAGTTTTCTTGAGTTCTAACTTCTATATCGCAGAAACACATAACATAAACTCATAATATCCATTGAAGCTTCTAGAACCTTAATGTGGATGTGGACCTGCTCGAGGATGTTAAGATTTTCCACACAGGAAGAAATGTAATCATCTGATCTTTTCCTTCTATGCATACTAGCATCGACTGGATAGAGGTGGATTGCTGTAAGCCAAGAATGGTTTCAAGTGAGGGCACAATGAGAAGGCGCCATTTGCACTTAAACCGGCCATATTTGCACCCTATTAAGGATCTCCTTAGTGGGGGCCTGCATAGTTTTAAGCCATCAGATATTTGCCCTGTTGTCCTCTTAATAATTCTGAAATTGGATGTTAATTCTTTTTGATTTTTCAAAGATATTTTGTATATCCCCACTTCGTCTATTCACAAAGGTCCCAAAAAGTTATTATTTTTATATCGAAATTATCCAAAGCTCGTATGGTATGCCACAGGAATCAATCGTTGATACGCTATTATTTATTAATTAATGTTGTTCGTAATGTCAATATTCACCTATATACTGTTATATCTATTACATCTAAACGTAATTAAGGCATCCAATTGCCTTGTTGAGGACTGTATTTAACATGTCAACAGAAACAAGCTAAATGTATCCAAGTCTCAGTATCCAAGTCTCCCTCATAACCCAAATAATATTTAACCTCGTTATCCGTTCAAATTAAAGCAGTCTGACAGACACCAGACACGCACAATATTTATGTCTATTTCTGCCACTGCTTTGCTTTTAGAGAGTTCAAGTTTCTATGAAACACAGACTTTCACCTCTAAAACTTGCCATATTTTGTAATCTAACGAATTAAGGTCCAGACTGGAGGAAGGTAAATCTTCGTATCTGATAAAGTCAATTGCGTGAGCGACTAACCATTCCTTAATGCAGGAGTTGAGTCCTGCTGGAACACCCAATTCTGGTTTTGAAATATTGCCAGAGATAGAAATTTCATGATATTAGTAAGAATTGTATCCAAGTAAATTTAAGCACTGATTTTCAAACATTAACCTTTAGGCAAGCCAAATTAGGATACCTCCCCAGCAAAACTATTACCGACGATAGATGGTAAGCTTGTCGAACATCTACTGTCAAAAGCTCTAGAATTTTGCTGCTTATATGTAATAAGCATAATGCAATAAATAATACAATACATGAGTGCGTTTTCGAAATTGATATTGATAATGCGACATTTACACAAACTTAATGACCGAACATATAGACAGAGTCTGAACTGAACTATATTCCTATAACAAAAAATGGCAGACGTTTCGAAATGATCTCATTCCTCCTAAGACAATAGTAGAAGTGCAAATATAATAAACATTTCTACGAAAGCTTTCATTACCTTATTATAAACTATTTTAAAATTGGCTACTAATTATTTCTACAAGAACAGACACATATAAAATATCTGGAAGTTCTATTAAAACATAATATTTTCAACTAGAACTACAGATCATTGTCACATTGTAAGCACGTTAAATATAAATCAAACTTAATTTTGAATTGAGATCAGGGTTTGGCCTAATCCACCATCTACCAACTAAGTATGTGCAAATTATATAACTATATATATATATATATAACTTAAACAGAGAAGAAGAGATGTGGGTTCGTATGGAATCCCGAATTCAAAATCTTCGCATACAAAATCTGGAAACAAAAAATGCGTATATGAGAATACCTTACGTGCAATATTTGGAACTGAATTGGAGATCCTTAATAAGTATGAAAATCTTGGAATTCAACGTTTTTAATATCAGATTATTTCGAACACTCGGTCAACATATTCATTTAAGAAAAATGCCTTCTAAAATGAGACTAATATATAGGTAAACAGCTCATCAGACATAATTCCTATTTCATTTCGACGTACTGACTACATGGAGCTCTACCAGGCTATTTACTCTATCAAATCGAATGGTTCTGGCCTTAATGATGTTAATCCTCGATTCATAAAACTGCTGTTGTCATATATTTCAATGCATATCTTTAATTTCATCAGCTTTTTCTATTCCTGAAATTTAGAAAATCGCCTGTGTCTTCTGTCTTTCTTGGACTTTTGGACAGTTATTGTAGTATTTTTTCTATTCTTGTGATAGTACTGGAAATACTGGTTTCTCAAATTCAGAAGTTCCTAAGCTCCAAACATCTCCTGAACAAATTTCAGTTTGGTTTTCGCACTAAGCATAGTTGGAAAACTGATCTGTTTAAAATTACCTCCGATTTGCGAATGGCCCTGATTGTCGATATTGAGGTATCTTGGTCCTGTTTGATTTGTCAGAAGCGTTCGACAGTGTTGATCACACTATACTGCTTGCTAGACTACCTCTCATAGGTAGATTTCAGCATACTAAAGCTAATGGTTGCTTATTTTCCATTTTGACTTTGTCATAAGGTGTACCGCAGGAATCAGTTCTCGAAACCTTACTGTTCTGCATGTATATTAATTACCTTCACGATGTAGTGTAGGATCTTATCTCCGTTTGAAAACGCAGGCTTGAAGTTGCGTTCAATTATTTTTACTCCTTTGTAATTTTACCGTATGTCAATAAATTTTATTAGAGTTTGAAATGAGCGGTAGAATTCTGGAAATGATTCCTTGTTGAAAGATAAACTCACTGTTTGATTTAATCTTAATATTTTATTTTCAAGAAGTATAACAAGATGTTTCTGGGCGGCAGATGTTGCTGAAGTGAAGTTAATTGTCCTAAACTGTCTAAACGATAAGTACATAATGTATATTCAGATATAGCTAAACGCACGTGTGTGTACATATAAGAGAAGCTATCAATGCTGGCGTTGCCAGAGGTAACTTTGAAATCAATATTTATATAACTAATGAAAATGCTAGCATGGAATATGCCATTTAAACATTCTGTTGAATAGCTGTGACTAATATAAACAGATATGTAAGACTAGATAAGATTTCTTATTATCAATAACTTTCTGTTCATTAAATAAACTCGTCAAATTTTTCATTTCACTTCAGTTTACACAAAACTAACGATCACTAATAAACTATGAAGGTGTATGGGCATTCAAAATTCTATTCAAGCAATTATTATAACTTCCAAAATATAATCTGACCCATCCACATAAACGATTCAATCTCAGAATCTGAATGGCATGAAAAATGACTATAAATTGGTGGTGCTTCTTCATATGTATATGTATATGTTGTATAGATTTTAGTTCTTTTTTGTACAAATTATTCTAAAACATTTTGTCAAAATTTCACTAATTTATTTTATTCATTTATTATTATTTTGCCTCAATATTTCCTATACATACATAAATAAGGACAACAAAATTTCAATTTCCAATAATAAAAAGAACAAAACAAAAAGGGAAAAAACCAAAACTACTCATATTCAAAATTCTTCTTCTATACGTGTTGTGTTCTTAATGTTTTCGCCTTAAAATCGCTGTCTATCTATAAATATAATCAAGACAAAAATCGAAAAAAAAACTAAACGCTTCTCTAAAACAAAACAAGTTAAAAAAAACTTTTTCCATTTTATAATTTTTCTATGAACAACAATGTCCTATACTCATTAAAGCGAACTGTATGGACTTTATAAAACCTGTGTATAATATGTTCCAATGCAAATATGTACAAGAAAAAACATTCTTGTTAAATACAAAGAAAAGAAAATACAACAAAAAACAAACACGACTATATATATATATATAAAATAATAAATAAAAAATGAATAAAGCAATATTAATTAGAATAATTTTATGGAATCGTTGCATTTCTTTTTGTTTAGAAAATGAACAAAAATATTTATTATATTAAACAAAACAAAAAAGACATTTACAAAATGTTATGATTTGTTAAAATTTTTAATGTGATCAAATGCGATTCTACATGACCTAGAAAGATAAAAATCGTGTGTTCATAGGATATAAAAAAAAAAGAAAAATATTCATAACAATCCTTGTAAATCTTGTTGATGATAAAAAAAAAGTTTTTTAAAATATAGGAATGTGTGTATAAAAGAATTATAAACAACATAAAAAACTCTTCGCGATATTTTTCATTAATCAGATACTGTCGCATTTATTTAAAAACTCAAAAATATAAAAACAAAACAACAAAATTGAGGAAAATACCAAAGCTCATCCAGACAAAAAAAAAACACAGCCATATACTATATACACACACATTGAAAGTTTTAACAAAAATATTAACACAAATAAGATTCATGATAAAATAAATAAAATGTTTTGAAGTTCAACACAAATACAATCAACAAAAATTGCATTTCCCACCTTTTTTCATCTCAAGCACTTTTTTCTATCAAAACAAAAAATCAAATCGAAAGGATAAGATTTATCGGAGAATAAAAATCAAAGAAATAACAACAACAAGATCAACAACTAAAAAATGGAAAAAAAACGAGATTCTACAAAACTTTCTGTAATCGTACCTATAACTTCTACTACTACTACTATTACTAATATCATTACATACTTTTACTAGTAAGTGAAAATTTAAATATTAATTCGACCAATTAAAATGAAAATGAAAATGAAAGAAAAAAATTAAAGAATTTTTTTATTGATAAAATAAATAAACCTGTCTATAAATAAATTAATTAATAAACAAATAAATAAATTTAAAAAAAAAGTAAATTAATAGATAAATATAAAAATTATAAGTACGTTACTGTAAATTAATGAAACCCCCTCCTCCCGTATATTGTATTAAACCACAAAGAATATAATTTATTTAAAAAAGCAGAAAATAACAGACTAAAACAAAGTACATATATGTACATGTTTCATGTATAACGAGAAAGTACATAAATATATAGTATATATACGTAAATATATGTATACATAAAAAAATTACGATAATTTAATAAATCCAACTAGAAGTACACATACATAGGTACTTATATACGAGAATATGTTACCAAAAGTATATTTGAGATTATTTAAAAGCCCTCTAATAATACAAACAATAAAAATAAGAACAAAACTGAAAAAAAAACACACATTTCACCTTAGGCGAATTATGGAAACTTTATATTAAATATAAAACAAAACAAAAATAAAATATTTTTTAGTTTTAGTTACTTCCTGTTCTTCATATATCTTACAATCAGGTTTAAGTGTTTTTGTCCTTCTTTTATGCAAATATTGTTCGCTAACTGATTTTTTTTGGTTTTTTTATTTTTTGAATTATTGATATTAAAAAAATTTATTTAGTGGTCTAAGGCTTAAGCTAAGTTCTCTTTTTTATTTTATTTTTTATTTTTTTGTTTATAAGGTTTATCGTATAGTAACTATAATATTATAAATAAAAATAAACAAAATTGTAATAAGTGTCGAAATGTCAAGTTAAAATCATGGATGAAAAAATAATGAACAAAAAAAATGTACTTAAAAACTGCCTACATGAAAGTTTAAATAAAAATAATTGAAAATATTTGAAATGATTTTTATTTTATGTGCTAATTTGGGGTAAATGGAAACGGCGTAGCTACTAGGACTGATGATGGAGTTCGAAGTAGGCGCTTCAAAGAGGAATTCATCGAAGCATGAACATTTTGTCGAAGCTTCGAGGCACGAATGTTTTATCTATACTTCGAAGTATGATATTTTCTTGTATCTGCAGTGTTGTTAAGGTTAAATTATAATAATCGAAGTGACTTGTAATTATTTTTGAATAGTTTAGAATGTTTCGGTTTGCTGGAGTTTTTCAGGAAATAGGCGTATTATAAGTCTTGGTTATAATAAGAGTATATAAATGTAGGTAAATAGAAGCAAGAGCAGTCGTCCGGAAAGCGGAAGGTCCCGGTTTCAAATCCAGGACTAGGTGGAGAAGTAAGAGCAGTCACCCTGAAAGCGGAAGATCCCGGTTTCAAATCCAGGATGAGGCTGTTGTTTTTTCTCTAACCCGTGCCGAAGGCGACGAAATTTTTCACTGGGCACACTATTAGACAAATTATTTATAGCATTTTATTAATAGCAAAATAAACAAAAATGCTCACCCTTGAGGCCCATTCACACCGCAGCGATAGCGATTGCGATAACGATAGCCATAATTATAGCAATAAGTTAGCGACACAATTCCTTTCACACCAACGCGTTAGATCACAGCGATAGTTACATGCGCATATGCCTGAACCAAATAAAGACATTTGGGAAAAATCACAAAATTGGAAAAATGAGAGTTATATTGGCTAGTATTGATTGTGGACTTGCTACGATTGTGTGTCAGTTCTATGTGGTATTAGCCTTTCTTAATCAATATCAAAGAACACCTCACACCTCGATTAATAATTCCCTTAATAATTTTACTTGATGCGTGCTTTCTCAGTAACGTATGCTCGATAAGAGCCACAGAAAAATCAGTACAATACTTAAATTTACACAGCCTTATAAGTAGATAATTGAAAGCTGTTACGGTCGAAGACACACGGAGCAGCACGCTGCATCATGTAAGCTTTGCCTGTGTGAACGGTGTGACTTGATTCGGCTAACCGAACGCCACTTAATTAAAACAATGGAACACTTCCATATAGCAGAGTTTGCTAATAATAAGAAGAAGAGAACGGAGTTGTCTTGCATTCCGGAGAATACGGAATTTCTTAATGGAAAATTTTTAAATTTAGGGATAAGCCAGAGAAACTTAAGTATATAGGAATGAATTCATAGGTTTCCCACAAAACAAAGAAATAAGTTACGAGAGCGATACTCTCCTGAAAGTGAGGAGATAAATGTGAATATCGTCAAGGATGTATGTAGAGATGAAAAAAAGGGGTGTCTATTCATCTAGTACGGCATGGTTAAATAATTTGAATTGATGGTCCTCTGTTGCCTATTTTAAAATCTTCCGGGGACATTAAGCAACACCACTGATGTGACCTGAAAATCTTTTGTTCTAGAGATTCCTTCTTCAGATTTTTTTTTTTTTTTGAGATTTTTGTTGTAATAATGGAATCTAGATGATAGTGGATTATTGAGCTCACGGAGGTTTGTCCATATTCGCGTCAATCGTGTAGCACTCCCCCGCTTGAGAATGTCAGTTTTAAAGTGGGCGCGAAACAAAATATTTGGACTATGAGAATTAAAATTTTTTTAGTTGTAAAATCACCCCCCTAGCTGATAAAGCAGTACGGGATTTTTTGGCTATACCATTTTTGTGTTTAGCATTAAGGACTCTGACTTTCTCATGCCGATATATGGCTCACCGTGATAAGATATTGGGAATTTTAACGTAGACATATATTGCGAGATACTCACATGTTATATGACCATTATAAATTTTGTCAATTTTACCATTATAAATATTGTCAATTTTGCCATTATTCCTATTTATCATATATACATAATGCCGATTCTTTTTGGATGTTTGTAAATTTTTTTCAGGGGAGTAATAGAAACATAGTACGAAGTGAGCACACTTCTTAAAAGCACATCCGTGCATTTAATTTTTTTTTGAATTGTTGTGCTTTACATTCTCGTATTCATTGAATTTTAGCATGTTTTGTGATATTTAGTAATATTAAAGAGTAAACGATACAAAGAGAATAGTTGGAATCCACTTGGCCTACGCAGCTTGCCACACGTTCTTGTCGCTGGCGTTATTGTAAACGATATCAGTTAATCCAGTTATAAGATTCATATTTTTAGAGGGTAGCATTAATAAATCAGGTATCCAATAACTGTTAAATGCAGACAGTAAGTTAGTTCTAATTGGCGGAGCTGTAGCTCTTATGTTGTATGAACGATACTAGTGATAAAATTTTGGTTTATAACATGATGAAGACCTAAACTTTTATTCTTTCTCCTTCACTCTCCCAGAGCCCTCTCTCTTGGTGGTGGTTAACTAAGTCCGCTACTCTCAGTTTCAGATCATCTTAGGGACACTGAAAAAGTACTCTGCCCTCAGTGTGGTTGGGTGGATGGGGCAAGAAGATAGAACGCAGAGTATCTGCGTCTTCACAGGAAGTAATGGTAAGTGATGTAAAGGTCCCTTCCGGACCGGGTGTGTTCCTGCTTTTTAGTTTTGGCACGAAACTTTTTTGTATATGGCAGGTGACAGCTGCAGGTCTTCGTGGAACCCCCCCACACTCTCCGCTATTAGCCGAGGCGAGCTAGCGTGCCGCCCTGCACTTCAACGCTGTCTACCGAGTGATCTATCAGCTGAGCATAGTTTCATAACAAAGTGCGTTTGGAGTTTTGGCGCAAAATGGAGAATTTATGTCAATCCTACTGAAATCCAACAACATTTTTGTACTTGCATTATAAGCTACGTGTGTCAAGTTAGCACCACATCAGTTTCTTTTCGACAGGACTAATTTATAGTTTGCACGACAAATTTCAAGCTCTAGTGAGTTGCGGTGTTAACTTGACGTCAACTTAGCACCACATCCAGTTTCCTTTAGAAAAAAGGACACGACAAACTTATGGTTTTCACGACAAATTAACGACATATTATGAGATAGTTCCGAGTTAAATCGGGTGAAATAACGGGATTTACTTAAAGAACAACTAAACAAATGTGCAAAATTACCATAGTTACAGGCAGTTTTGCTTTAGTTATTGAAGTGCGCAGAGTGCTGACAGTAATCAATCGGGCGAATTGCTTATCTTTGTTGTGTTTTTGCTACATTGCTTAAAAGTTTATATAATGTACTTTTTATTTTACTTTTTAAAAATGCCGCGTGGAAAAAAATAAGTGAAGAAGAAAAGGCACAAATAACTACGTTTAAAGGCGCAAGCTTGTTGAACCGGTCCATTTCTATTAAAATAGGAAGATCTCATAATCTTCTGAACAATTTCTTGAGATTGGGTGATTACAACGGCATCCCAAAAGAGGAAATCAATGGCTTACGAAGAGAAAATTCTCGACAATTATTCGTCTTGCGAGCTCAAAAGAACTGACGGAGGGTGAAATGAAGTTAGCCGTTTCCAAAAGAGCCTATCATCAAATCAGCGTCTTCGCTGGAATAAAAAAACTAACAAAACCAGCTTTAGCGGAACCCCAAAAAAGGCGAGACTGGAGTTTGCAAAGAATAATGATGAATGGAAAACTGTGATTCTTTCTGACGAGAAGAAGTTTAATTTGGTTGGGCCTGACGGTTTCAAGGACTATTGGCATGACCTGCAGGAAAATGCAACTAGTAGCTATTAGCCGGATATTGGGGGGGGGGGGGGGGATTTTGGTCTGGACCGTTTTCGTTATACTTGGAAAGCGACAATGTGTTTTATTTACACCAACACCAGGATAAATTCAATAATACGCGCACGTGATGTGCCTAACTGTGGACACCATAAATATTTCATAAACTATTCATTGTAAGATTCAATAATGCACACAACGGTAAAGTATCTTGTATTTATAGCTACAGTGGCTAGCCGCCAATTACTTAGTTGTCAAATTGATGTCAAAGTGCGTGGTATAACTGATTTCATAGAATTTCACATTCTGAACTACATTAAAACCGTATAGGATTGATCGTTTTCACAGTATATGTAAAACTCCAAAATTTGTATATGGCAACACCAAGAAATGTCCATTCTCTAAATATTATTTACTATTGCTATAGAAACACCATGTACCAAACTTTAGCTCTCTACGTGGACACGCTCTCAGGCAGTGCCCAAATATATAGTGAAAAATTAAATTTTTGTATGGCAACCCTATGAAGCAGTTCCCGATTCGGCCTATTTTTGAACTTAATTTTACTTTTTTTTTTATATTACGCGTGGGTGTCCAATCTATTTTGCTCCACCATCTTTATTTCTAGGTGCTACAAACGGAATGACAAACATTTTTTCATATTATGGTGATTGATTTTAGTAGTTATGAATTTCAATTATATTCAAAGATGCATTAATTAATAACTTTTTTCTAATACTTTTAACTATTTTATTCAAAAAGTAAACAATTATAACTTTTTTAGTTTAAGTTGTCCGTATTTGTACTTATGGACGAAGAAATGTTTGTATATGCAGACTGTCCACAGATACAATCATTATTTGAGCCTGGGGATAGTTTTTTATATATTTATTTTTGTTTTTGCGTCGAGATTTATTTTTCTGTGTTTGTGTCTACAGTGCCTCGTAGCAAAGATTTGAAGAAAAGAACCAAAATATGTCCAGATGCCCTTACCGCAAGACCTCGTTGAAGTTAAAACAGTACCAAAGTCAATTATTTTTAAGTACGCCAAATTAAATAGCAATGTTGATCTTAATAATAAAACAGTAAAAATTATAACAAATGATGTTAAAAAATAATTTCAGCAAGACGAAGAGATTCTACTATATGATTAGTTGGAAAAAGCAGCATATTCGCATGGTATTCGAGAGCTTGCCAATAAATATGCTTTGTCCAATGGAAAAAAAAGTTCCAAAAATGTGGGAAATATGGGATTAGGGTGGTTAAAGGGATTTCGTGAACTACATTCGGATTTTTATTTGCGTAAGCCTGCAGCAACTGTTTTGGCTAGAGCGACTAGCTTTAATGAATGTTTCCAAGTTTTTTGATAATCTGCACCATGATTCAGCAGAACTTTTGCCGGACGCTATCTACAACATAGACGAAGCTAGTGTAATGACAGTGCATAAGCCTGCAACGAAGTCTCCAAAGAAAGTGGAACCAATAACACCATGATTGCCTGTGTTAATGTCATCGAGAACTTCGTATCCCTTGATAATATTTCCTAGTGTTAAATGGCGCCTCCAGGTACAATTGGTCAAGCAAATGCCGATGCATGCTGGTCAACAAAACACATATTCTTGAAATCTTTACATCACTTCATAACTTTTGCTAAGCCCTCAAAGGGCACCCAGTTTTCTTATTATGGACAATCATGAAAGCCCTATCTCTGTGGAAATGATAGATAAAGCCAAAGATAATGGTATTGTACTTTTAACATAACCCACCCATACTTCAAATTACTTGCAGCCTTTGGACAGAACACTCTGTGGCCCATTCAAGATAAAGTGTTATAGAGCAGGAGATTAGTGGATGTTAAATAACCCTGGTAATCCTATTGCTATATACGATACTGAGCGTGACTACTTATATCACAGATGTCGTAGATTAAGATCTACTGATGCCTACAATCAATATAAAATAGTACGTAATAGGGTCAATTTGAGCATACGTTCAACTAAGTGACGCGAGATTTATTAGTTCTTTATCTTTGAGAAGAATATGGGATAACCTGCGTAAGGCTGGTGCCTGTGGCAAAGACAAGTTCGATTCAAACATTGATCCAAATGTAATGAGTATGCACTTCTCTAATATATATTCCTCCTTTCCAAGTGGTTCCCCACTTCAAGGCGCTATGTAAGGTACTAGTGCTATACTAATGATCTGCCTGCTTTCTGTTTTAGATGTGTTGAAGCTGAGGAAGTTATTGCTGTGGCCAGAGCTATTAAATCAGAAGCAACTGGCACCGATGGCATTCCTCCTAAATTAATAAAAAAAATTGTACCTTGGATACTCCACCGTCACTTTCCTTCAAGTTGGAAAATTGCTACGGTGATACCGGTAGCTGAAACCAATAAAGCTAAAGATCCGGGGACTTCCGGCCAAAAAGCCTGTTATGCTTTCTAGCCAAAGTGATGGAAAAGTTGTTGACCCGGCAAATCGTTCAATATCTTGAATCCAATAATATGCTAAACTCAAGCCAATCTGGTTTCCTCAAATCGCATAGTTGCGAAACGGCTCTTTTAAGAGTTACAACAGATATATGCAGTGTTCGCTAGATAAGGATTAGTAATGTGTCCTAGTACTACTAGACTTTTCCAAAGCGTTCGATTCGGTAGGCAACTCTAAATTGTTATCTAAGTTGTCAACTAACTTTCTAATTCATTCAACTGCAGTTTCCATTATCGGCAGTTTTTTGTCTAGCAGGTTTCAGGTTCAGGTTCAGGGAACAGTTTTTCTGATGCCTTCCCTTTTACTCGTGGTGTACCTCAACGATCTATTTTGGGCCCAATGCTTTTCAGCATGTATATTAATGATCTTCCTGAGGTTATTGAAGATTGTAAAATTCACATATATGCTGATGACGAGTAGTTATATATTGGTATTCCCATTGGTCTAATGGAGGATTGTATTGAACATTTAAATTCTGACTTGACGAATGTCTCGAGTTTGGCAACTAAAAATGGTTTACAACTGAACCCCCAAAAATGTCAATGCATTTCATTTTATCGACGGGTGATTGAAGTTTCTGATTTACGGCCTGTATTTCTGAATAATCAGGTACTGGTATTTACTGATTGTGTGCAAAATCTAGGGGTTTTTCTCAACTTCCGGATGAAATGTTTTGATCAGATTAGCCATATTTTGGGAAAAGTTTACGGTTGTCTTCGGCGGTTGCGGTTGTCCCCCGCAATTTTATCTTTTAGCATTCGTTCAATGCTAGATCAGTCATTGCTTCTACCCTACCTTACAGCTAGCTGTAGCATTCAATGACTGTACGAAGTTTGTGTTTGGCGTAAGAAGATAGATTTGATCATGTTTCACCACATGGCAGCCATCTGCTTGGTTGTCTTCAGATGGAACATTTAAGGCGTAGGCTTCTTGCATCCCCTCACAAAATTAAACACTCCAAAAAGCCTCGGTACCTTCTTAACCAACTTGAATTTCTAAATTCTGGCAGACTTTTCAACTTATTGATACCTAGGTTTCAACATTCCATAATGGAGGACTCTTACTTAGTTCGAGCTGAAAGCTTCTGGAGGTTGATGGCTCAGAGTTACTCTGCCATTGCTTAAAAAGGCTTCCATTTTGAAGGGAATGGCTCTGGCAATGATCTAGTATATAGTTTCTGTAATTTTAGTTTGTTCTTACGTTTGTTAATATTATATTTTGCATCTGCTTGTGTGTTATATAAATCTTTATTTTTATTTTTTATTTTTAACTTTATGTTATATTTCACATATACATTTTACATTTTATTTAATGTGTTTTGTTTAAGTTTTTAGTAAGCTAGTCAGTCCAACGTTCTTTGTACTAAAAAGATGTGTAATCTTATTGTACGTTAAGCCTGTAATAAATTTGAATTTGTATATGTAAACTGTGAGAAGAACTCATATAAGAACATAGCACCTTATCAAAAAAACTGGCGAATTACAGACAACATTCAGCTGCACTGTTACCCACTAAATTTAAGGAATGCAATATCTCGCCTCTTTAACCTTTCATTACTACCCATAGTTTCAGCCCAGATTTTTCTTCTTTGGGGTCGAAAAATACTCCACTGTGAAATTTGCCGGTTTTACTAGGAAATTCAAAAGTTTTTTTAAGTATGGAAGTTTTAATAATTTAAGAATAGCACTATTGTAAATTTGCCATCTTATTATGCATTTTATTTTAAGAAGACAGTTAAAACACAATTTTATTTATTAAGCAGATGTATCCTTGGCAGCCGTCGCTTTGCGAGTTGATTTGATCGTGAACAGGAAGTGCACCTTGTTCTCTTTCCATGAGGAACTTCCAAATCTTCAATATATTTTTGTTTTTCAATTATTCGTGCAAGACATTGAGAATAAGGAGATAGCCATAAGCTCAGACAGCCAAGCAGCTGTCAAAGCTTTGTCTAAGCCCTATATAACCTCCAAATTATTAATGGAGTGCGAAACCACCCTGAACTTTCTTTCTCTGAAGAACAGAGTGATAGTGCAGTGGTTGCCGGGGCACAGTAACATCAGCGGGAATGAAAGGGCAGACGAGCTTGCTCGTCTTGGTGCAGCCTCGGAGGTACCAGCTTCTACAGTCGAGATTGCACCGAAACACCTCGTTTCCATCATTTCAAGCTGGGCTGACCGCCAAGACAGTCGCCTTTGATTAGAAGATCCCTCGGGTAGAACAACAAAGGAACTGTGGGGTAAACCAGACCCAAATCAATCGAATAAGCTCCTAGGACTTGGTAACCTCGGGTTCTTGCAAATTAAAACTCTAAATTGAAATTCGAGGAAAAATTTTAATTCATTTTTTTTCCTAGCTTTCTACTCCTATCTATCTTACACTAAACTTACATTCCTTTTTCACTTAACTAGTGTTCTCGAATTCTTGCTGCCGTTTTTTGTCAAGCCCTTCTTTTCATTGTCAGGCTTCTGGAGCTTTCGATGTCTGCTTCCTCTTCCTGTGGTAATAACTTCCTTCCTTGGTATAATTACTGGAGTTTTTAAAAATATTTAAGAAATTTTCTTTGCTTTTTTCAAGCAACCTTTTTCGTTTTCTTCTCCTTCTCCATGGACATCGAGCTCACATGCCGGAAACGCCAACTTCTTCTCCTCTCATTTGGGTTCACCGCATTCCTCGATTCAGCTTTTTGACAAGTTGGACAGCCTTAACCTTATCGCATGATTGGGTAGTTACTCTAGACGGACTGTACCAATTACTCATGTGGGATTCGGACACTCGAATATTCTTAAGATTAATTCCCCAAATTTACTTTATCAATCGGACTCTAGTACTTCTTTCCGCTCTACTGTAGCTCTACATGCAGATCTTATGTTATTAAAATTTTACATATTACTTTCTACCTTAGAAACCCTATTAACTAATCACATCTTGATTTAACTACCATACTTTAACATATACTTTGATTTTATTTTTAACCTTTCAAACCGCTGATCATTTCAATTTAGGACAGAGTTCATTGCGTTCTGTATTTATTTCTTTGTTTATGGTTTAGCTTCAGAGAATTGAATTCAAGGCAGCTCTAGTTGCTCCCAGCTCATTTGTTACTATGGCATCAAGGCCCCGTCTCTATTATTGATAGAACAACGAAATGTTGTTATAACTTCACAAGCCAACCCTGAGAACTCTGGTATCCATTCTCATTGGGCACTCTTCTCTCAGGGGCCACCTTCATTGGATGAGAGTTGTTGATGATCCTACATGCAGGGGTTGCAGAGAGGAATCCGAAACATTGACCCACTTTCCATGTTACTGCCCGGCACTCTCAGGAATACGATACAGAATTCTTGGCTCACACCTCCTGGACGAGTTACACGATGCTTTGGTGTAGATACTACTAGATACTACAAATATATAAAATTTGCGAAAAATATTGTAAACTCTTCCTACACCTTACGTATTAGGTTTTGTTAATTTTCCCTGAAAGTGACACAATTTAAAATAATACTGTTAAAATGTCGAAAACATATTTACGTTTGTAATGAAGATCGTCACAACTCAAAAAGTGACACTGACACACTGTTCTATGGAGAATATCTCTGTTCTTAAGTAACAGAAAAGTGACACTATGCCTATCTAGCGGCAAAAACAATCAGATAGAAATATGCCAATTTCATGGTGTAATTAACTCAAAAACGACAAATTTTGAGTTAGGTGCGAATTAGTAGCTGGTGCTTAGACCGAAACAGAACGCTGTATAGAGCCCACTTTCTGCAGTGTATTTCTATGGACGTAGTCAGTCCATATTTTAAATGTCAGTGGTTTTACATAAGAACGCTGCAAATATTTTAGAATGTTAGGAGTGTTACATGCCAAAATTACGTGAAGAGGGGCTTATCTCTCTTTAAGGCGAAGAAATTGTCATCAGCAATTGATTCAAATTCCTCAGTTAAAAACAAAAAGTATTTCCCATAGAACGACTTGGGACAAATAAAAGTTTTAAATTTCAACCCAAGTCATTTCAATGGAAAAAAGCCCCATGGCAAATCTTACCATCCGTATCATTTGTCGAAAATACGATATGTATGTATGTACATATATACATTCAAATCGGGCGCATAAAATTTACTCGGTGAAGATTTAAGCGATCAAGTCTTCACCGAAAAGCCTCCTTTCAGCAAATTGTCGTGAGCGGCATACATTGTGGGTGCAACAATGTATGCACGATAGCAAGACGATGCGATGGTTTGATATTTATGAAAATATCAAATTTCATTTCAACCATCGTCCGCCGCGGTAGGCTGAACACTAATTGTAAACAGGTAAAGAAAATAGAAGTTGCAATAAGAAAAAAAAATAAACCTTTTGTGAAAATAACCATAAGAGGAAGTTTGTGAAAGAAAAAGTTTGTGAACAAAGCAAAAGTAAAAAAAAATATATAAAAATAAAATAAAAGTGTGCGAGTTGTCTTAATCATAGCTTCCTGAAACGGCGTAGAGTGATTGCCTTCGGCTAAGGTAATATAACAGGAGTTAGGACTAAGTTAAGCTAGGGCTCTGATGTGGTAGTGAGTGAGTCTGTTTCGTGGTTTGGGAAGTGTTTCTCTTGGATCACCCAAAGCTGAGGTCCGAAACTCAAATTCTGAGAAAAACCTATACACATACATCACATGCATACAATAGCATTCATTGAAATAAATTTTTATTTTTTTAAGTTCTGGAATAAAAATTTTTTTTAAGTTGAAATATATAAATAAAAAAGTATAAAATAAAAAATATTTTTTTTCAAATAACTCAAATAATTAAATATGGGTGGGGGGCGCCCTCACGACCCCCCCCCCCCCTAATCCACCACTGCCCCAGCCCCTTTATGTTTCTCTGAAAAAGGCACCTAGTTTTTTATATTGGCGCCGACTGAATTTCAGTTATGCCTTTAAAACAATGAGCGATGAGAAATTTCAATATTTTTTAGAGAAAAACCGGAAGGGTTAATGAGCAATTACAATTTCAGCTCAAATTTGACAATTAATTAAATTTATCAGCTATTTTTATTTTTTTCCTTCTTCTTTTTTTTTTAGTATTTTTTTGCATTGTACGGAATTGTAGTAATCAACTTTGATGAATTTCTAATAAATAATAATGAATATGGTACGAAATATGCACTTTTTGATTTATATTTTTCTTCTATTTAATATTTCGTCTTGTTCACTTGACAAGTCCAATTTTTCATAGCTTATTCAAACATATGTTCGCGTTATTTGCAAAATCGTTAAATTAGTAATTTTCTATTGACAGTTTTATTCTGCGACAATTATATGAATTTATGCAGACATCAGACAAAAAGTTATTTTGCAACATAATCGAAGTATACCCGCACATTAGAGATGTTGAGCTACACAAAAAATAAAATAAAATTTGATTAAAAAAATTATGTTTGTTAGTATTGTTTCTGGAGTAACTTACATACCATTAAATTTCATTGATTGCACCTGCTTTAACTAACTAAACCTGTATCTCACCTGTTTATCTTGTCATCGATCTATCGTTAATTCTAAGACTGAACTGTAGTCGATCACGAATATCTCGCGGTTTTGGTTTCACCTGTTTCTAGGGTGCAAAACGGTGACTAGTTAAAGATTATTTAAATAAAATTCGTAATCGTAAAGCGAATGGAGCGAGACGACTTTTGTCTTGTTTATTCTTCTTCAGCAATTGTGGCTTTCTCTAAACAAAGGTTTGCACCCGTTTAAAGTGAATTGTGTGAAATCGAACGAAAATAACTTAAGGTGAGTTCCAGGTGAAACTTTTTGTTATGAAATATTTTCGAAATTTCAAATTTACACAGTGTAAGTAGTTTTAGGCAAGAAGATGTGGTTTAAGTCGTTATTCCTAATCATATAAATTGAGATTTGTGTGATTTTGTTTATAGCTTTAATTTAAGAAGAACTAGCTGCAATCTGTACCACTAGTAAAACATTTATTCACTTTTTGCCCGCACTCATTAAACAGTGCACGATCAAGTGAAAAATATAAAATTATCCTTAAAGATTCAATTTAGAAGAATTTAAATTAATTCTGTTAACGCGCAAGACACTCGACATAGGTCTTAATAGATATTTAGAAATTTAGAGAAGATGGAGGGAGTCATAGTTCCTGAAGGTGCGTGCCAGAGTTGAGAGATTTACGGTATGAAGGTATTATGGGTGAAGGATAAGTTGATCACTCCTAAATTTGATTCAATCAGCCGGTCGAAATAGAAGGGAAAGGTAATAGAGAATAAACTCCAACGAAGACGATATAAGTAGAGCACAAATTTGAGAAACCTGTGATTAATGTGAGCTGGTAACCAAACATGGTTAGCATATTCAAACATCAGTTTTACAAGCTCCGTAGACAGTCCTTTAACAAAATATAATGATAAACTAGCCAATCAATGGGATCTTTAAGGGAAAAAATAAAACCAAAATCATAGTTTTTTTAAATGTAGAGGGCGGGAGGGACTTATTTAACATGACTATGCCATTGCATTACATTTCTTGATATTCAAAGGAGGATTAGTATATCTTTCGCAAAAATCACAAAGTCAGATTTTAAAAGAATACCATCGTAGCCAATGGCTTAATCGGCTAAAACGACACAGTAGTATGTCGTTTTATAAAAATTGTTCTTGTCTTTGATTTAATGTCAAATTTTCTTCAAACCATTAAATCCAATTTACATTTTTAGATATCGTTAACTTTTTTTGCCAAAAATGTTTATAAGAGGAAAGATCATAAGATAATGCAAGGAAGTTATACTTATGACCTCCTACATAGTCGCATGATCAGGTAATCAATTTCAAAAAAATAACTACTAATAATATATATATAATACTATTTCTTAATTACATAATTATCATTGCAAAGATTGGTAACCGAAAATTCCTCAAGAATTATTTTTGATTTTCCAGATTATCTTTCCGTTCCAGTGTTAAAAACACGAGGAAGATGAGTGAAGGAATCAAACTGAATAAATCTGAACAAAGTAAGTCCGGTTCGTTTCATAGTTGACTGCTTCTTAATGGATATGCACCTAAAATCATAGAATAAAAAAATACACAAGAAGTTAGTACCTACATGAAGCTTAGAAGTTGACTACAAAGTAGTACAACATAATCTCGAGTTGAGAAAGAAAAAACTTGTTTCTTATCACACATAAAAGATGAAATCGAAAGGGCAAACTAAGTTTTTCATTCCGTTTGTAACACCTAGAAATAATGATGGTCGAGCAAAATGAATTGGACTCCCACGTATAATATTGAAAGTTATTTTGATTTTTGCATGTCCGTCTGTCCGTCCATCCTCACGATAATTCGAGAGCGTAAGTTCGAAAATGGGACAAATCGGGTAGCTCCTTCGTAGGGTTGCCATACAAAAATGTCGTTTTCACTATATATTTGGACACTTCCTGAGAACGCGTCAACGTAGAGAGCTGAAATTTTGTACACAATGTTTTCATAAAATCAGTAAATATAATATAATAAATGGGGTAAATCGGGCAATCTTTTTTTGGTGTTGCTATATAATAATTTAGTCGATTGTGAAAACGATCAGTTCTAGACGTATTTATTGTACTAAAAAGTTGATCAGAATATAAAATTTGTTGAAACTATTTTTACTATCCGACGAACCGTTCTAAAAGATATGCGAAAAACCAATTCAACTATCAAATTTCACAAATGGGTGACAATACGAAATTACATACGAGTATTGATCTTAGGCCGATGCTAGTTTTTTTACTTCTTTATTCTTTCATGTTGAAATATATAATTATAAGATTAATTTTTAATTATAGTTAATATTAATTCTTTTGCACTTCGGGCATTGGTTTTTCGCAAGATTTACTCTATAAAAGTATCAATGACTTTTTTTAATAAATTCATGAAATGTTATGAACTTTTGTCAACGTGAGACTTTTGGGATTTTTTTTTATACATTCTTGCGTGCTGCGTTTGATTAATAGGGTTCGTTCATATAAACATGACACTAACGTCACTGTTACAAGCTGTACATAAGTAAAAGTGTGTTGCATTCTCTCGGTAAGAAATCGAGAAAAGGGTGGATTTTCACAAATTTTCACTTTACTAAGTATGACCACCAAAACACCTGTTGGGTCCTACATGAGTTTTCAGTCCACGAGCTGTGCAAAAGCGTAAATATCGAAAACCTTATACTTTTAATAGAATACCAAAATTAAAAATGCTGTGCAATTCAATAACTCTTATTTGAAATTTCCGACTGTTATTTCCAACAGATTTCCGAACTGCTTCAAAAATTTTAATAGTATTTTTGGTTTTTTTTTTTCAAAACATGTTTCATAATTTATTTTTTCATTTGAATTTCGGTCTCCAAGGAAGGGAAATTTTTCATTTAATCTTCCCTATTGACAGCAGTCTTAAAATATTTATATTTCCTTTTCATGTTAATTTTGGACTACAGAAAGTACAATAAACGTCCTTTTGTTCTGCGGAAAATTTAGGAATACCTTCTGGGAAAAATCGATCATTTCCGTCCATGTTTAGATTATGTTGTGGTTATCAGATGAGCATTGAAGAAATTTATTCGCATTTATGCCTATATGCAATGGAAAATTTCATCGATAGAGTGAACATTTCCATCACAAATAACCTCCATGTGTGCGTGCATTTGAATAAAAGTAGAAATATCAGCAATTTTCAAATGACAAATTTATTTTATTTGAAAATTTAAATAACAATTCATTTGAAACCTTAATAAGGATAAGATTTCGTGCAATTTTATGATTGTCAAATGGATATTTGTAAATTTTTAAGAAATCATAGAATCTAAGATGAACTTTCTGAATTCTGGGGATTTTGCCACTTGTGGATTTTTTTCATGTTTTTTGTTTTGATTTTGTCACTTCTGGATATTGTCTATTTTTCGTATATGTGAATACGTTTTTATGCACAGTTTTGGATTGACTGTTACTTATAATGGACGATTTTATGAAATTATTCTATAAAAAAAAAAATAATACGTTTTGTGTTTATATTAAAATTGAAACCAAAAGATGTTTGCAAAAATCATTCATTCATGTAAATTTCGATTTTAGTTTCATCAGGTTGTTATATAATAATAGACGCATTCTTTGTGCTTGATTCCGATTAGGGACATTATCGATTGACGTAGGTGTCAGAAACCGCTCTGAAAGTGCATGGTTTTCTAAATTCTTGCCATGCTTTTGTCGGATAAACACTTCAAAACTTGAACAAAATTTTATTCAAGCACTATTTTGAAGTTTTGTAAAGGTTTGAATCATGACAATTTTATAATTCACGGCTACAGAAATTTTTTAGAACCAAATTAATTGGACAATTTGCAATAAATCAGATCATTGCTGTCTTAACTATAGGCGATGGCGTTATAAAAATGGATATGTATGATAAACGAGTCGTTTAAAAGCTTATAACATTTCGCAATATGAAAGAACAAACAACGTCTCATATTTAATAATTTATATAAAATAAACAGCGCTTCCGGTGACGATAATTCTAACGCCTATTTATAGGTCAAAATATTCACTTTTAGGAAATTTGCTTCTATGGTTCGTCCCCAACGACTTTCTGAAGCAAATATTCCGGTCTTCTAGAGGTTCTTGTTTTTCTGCTACAGACATAGGGTTAAAATTACAGAATCACGATCTTAAAACCGCTTGCTTATTTCGTAAATGACTGTCTTCTAGACTTCTGAAAAGGATATAATCATTAGGCAAAAGAGTAGGAAAGTACGGGAGATGAAGCAGTGATTCCTATCCCAACTACGATAGATTGTATACTTAGAGAATGGAGAAAGAGAAATATGTAGACGAAAGTTTTCGTGTAAGAGTACGGAGCCTTATCTATATTCACTAATGAAGGTTGTTTTTCGCAATTTTTTAGGCATTTTTTCAATTTTCCTACAATATGACTCACGATGGTGTCATAGGAATGAATAATGCATCACTCCTTTAGCAGTCCACCATATTGTCTCTAAAGGCTTTCTAGGGTGAAGTAGTGCTCTAGGAGGGAGCTGTTAAGGTGCTTTGATGTGGCTATAAATATTAATTTCCAATAAAATTTCAATTTTTCTATTTTTGTTGTTCTTGACTTGAATTATATTAATTTAAAAATAAATGTTGACTAAATATTTACTAATATCTTATAGTTGACACAAGAAAATTTTTATTGTAATCAGGTTCTTTAATTGAAGTCGGAAATGTGCAGTTCTTTAAATAATATTGTATTACATATAATAAAGTAGTAAATTTAATTTCCGATACGTGTGAATAGTGTGTACTTATACATATTTTATAAATTAACTGCGAATAGAAAAATAAAATAATTCAATTTTATTTCCTTCGATTTATTTCGTGTTTGATCCAGCAGTGAAGTTTCCGAATATGAAATGACCGAAAGATCATAAGATTTTGCAAAACTGTTGTTGAACTCTATATTTTTAAAGGCACATAAAAAGAAACAAATAGAAGAAATTAAGAAATTCGAGCAAAAATCGAACACAAAACATAAAGCGGCAAAAGTCACATCGCATCCTTCTAATTACTCCAATTACTGGAGTTATTTATGCCTCTATAAATTTTCGTTACTGATTGTCACTTGAATTTGAAGTAGTATTTCGCTTAACTTTATTGTTAGATTAGATTAGTTCAGATTAGGATTGAGCAGGCCGAGTAGTCTTTGCACTGCAGCCATTTACTGGCTTATTGTACTCCAGTTTTATCAATACTTTACAAATTGTTTGCAGAATTTTCTGGGTAGTTGTTTTGCCCTGTTTGTGTAATGTTGCGTACAATTTCAGTGCATAATAAGCGAGCACTTGTGAAGTCATCATTACAATTACGAAAGGAAGTGTTGATGCAAAATATTTTCTTTCACTTTTGTAAATACTATATAATTTCTAGAAAAAAAACTATATACCTACTGCATAAATTGTTGTTATGGTCAAAAGTCTAACAAAAGAAAACATGTGTCTAAAAAAATGTTTGCCCCAAAACCGGAAAGTCTTCATTTCGTCGCAATGCATGCAAAAATGAAATTATGTGTCACATTACAAGTTTTCTCAGCCAGATGAAGCATAAGAACTGAGTTAAAAAATCAGCTTCAACTGGCATCGTTAATGGAATAATTAATAATAACAAGTTTTGTTATTTTAACTGCGCTTTTTTTTGCATTTATTGTGGAATAATGGTTTTGAATGTCACTAGAGCTACTTAAATGCTATGTGGATCTAGATCTTTATTGCCAAACGTAGTCCGATGTCTGCATAAACACGCGCATGCTGCTCAGAAAGGAAGGAAATTTCTTCCAGCAAAGCTTTTCAGGTTATTTATCAAAATATTTTCGAAAGTTTTTATATTATCATTTCATTTTATAATGATTTTATTTCAAATTTAAGTAGGTGCGCTTCAAATGAATGGTCATCGGGACTGACAATTATTTTACAAATATTATTCGTTATTTGGTGAATTATTCGCAAATAATTATTTTTGCAAGTTATTTGAGTTTCAAACAATTATTTATCATTCGATTATGAATATATCTTTTCTGGTGTCCATTAGTTCCAATATCAAATAATTAAGTCTTGGTACACGCATTTCTTTTCGCAAGGTGTTTCGTTACTTAATTTAATTTAAAGTTTAAGAGGAATTTAATAGTTTTTCAATTAAGTATTTGTGAAGCTTTTGAAGTCGGTGCATTGTCCTTATTGTTGGTGATTCCGTCAGCAAATTTTATTTATATGAAAGAAACTAAAACCGACTAAATGTTACCGTTGTCGGCATTGATATTTGTTGTTGTCTTTCTGGATGTAGTAACTCTCATAAGCATCTAATTTTCGATCGTCGTTTATTGGTTTTAATAACGAAACACTATTTACACTAACTTTGAAATGGTTTTCATCTAATATGTACGTGTGCTGTGATAGCTGAACGTTGACCTTTATTTTATTTGATATAGGAACTATGTTTTTTGAATCTTTTTTCAATACTTCTTTTCGTGTGTCCATTATAAATTTTGTCACAGTCACCGCACTTAATCCCGTAAATACCCGATTTTTTTAAATAATTTATTTTATCTTTCGTCGAACCCAATAAATTTTTCAATTTTTCATTGTTGGTGAAAACCAATTGCATATTGTGTTCACGGAATTTCTGAGTTAGTTTGTTTGTTATCTCTGGTGGAAGACACATAGACAGTCGTTTGATCTCAAACTTATGAACCGATTTTCTTTGCCAAAACAAAGTTGATTCGTTGGACATTTCAAGCTTTCTAGAATGTTTTAAAATCAATTTGTCCACTAATTTCACGCTGTAACCATTTATGACCGCGACTTGCTTTATGTATTCATATTCGGCTCTGTATTTGGCAATTGATAAAGGCAGTTTACACAATCTATGTATTAACGTTATGAATCTCGTCGATCTGGTAGGTTTGTGATATACCGACACATCAATTTGTATTGCTTTTATTCAACTCAAGATCCAGGAAACAAATTTTTCCATTCTTTTCTATCTCATCGATTCGAATTGGCCGTTCAACGTGCTTAAAATATTGTTCACTTGGTGTTTTTTCACAATCGAAAATACATCATCCACATATCAGTACTAAAACCGTGGAAGTAAATTGAGGTTCTTTAGACGCATCTCAAACGCTGACATAAATAATTCTGAAATTAACGGCGATAGCGGATTTCCCATGTGCCAAACTCTTCTTTATAAAAATTGTTTCTAAACTGGAAATAGTTTTGTGACATGCACAATTTCGCGACTTCAAAACACACATTTTTGTTTTCAGTGGGGACCTCCATCGAATTTAAGTAATTCTTTAATTCATTCAAAGCAACATCGACTGAAATACTTGGAAATAATGAAACCGCATCAAACGATTGTTGGTTTTCACGTTGTTAATTTTTTTTAAATATTATCATAATTGAATGACAAATAATTATTTGAAATTCAAATAATGATCATCACCAAATAACGAATAATCATTTGATTATCAAATAACGCACGATCGAATAACAAATAATTTTTTGAAACTGCGAAATATAAATTGATAATCAAATAAAAATTTATTCGAATAATTTTTTATTCGATTTTTTAAAAAAATCGTTATTTGATAGAAAATTTATTCGAATAATGCCCAGCACTACCCCTTATAATGTAATAAATTCATTTTCTCAATGTCAATACATAGAACTGTAGAGTTACCCCATTTTTCAGTCTAACCCGAAGGGCTATAATCAAGGTCATAAAACGACTCGAGTTTTCCTAATCAATTTAGGAGAAGGCACAATAGATAAATTTTGGTCGCAGTGTCCGTATGGTTTTTCTATAGGCCTAGTCGACCTTTAACTTAACCTAACCATTTCATTAATATTCTTTCTTTTTTAAAGAAAAAATTTACAAAAACATACACAAGAATTTCTCGCTAAATAGTGCTTGATTTGGTGATTTTCTTAGTATGTGTGGGACACTTTCCTTCGACCGTCTCATGTGGGAAAAATGTTTTATTATTTTCACCAAATGAAATACAGTTATGCAAAGGGAGAATCGCTCATAATCTATTATTCTATTTGCAGTCAATAAACTTAACATCAAATTATCGGATTTTACTCAAGTCCATCCAAAATTTTAATTATCCCATTTTGGTCGACTTCCATACATCCTTCTTCACTGAAATCACCAAACCTAACTTTGGGTGTTTCTCTTTCACACATTTTTGTCTCCTTTCGATTGGACCACTCTATCACATGGAAGGAAAATCTAGTAACCCTTACTGTGTTTCCATGAGCCAGATTAAAGTTGAGCTGGAGTTGAGTTATCGTTAAATATTACTGACTGAAGGCCTAACCACAATGTGCATAAGCTTCCATATCCAAGCCTTATGCATTACCAACATTTGTATAGTATTTACACAAACTGTAAAATTTGCTTATGCAAGGTACGATCATGAGCACACAGACAGAAGTTGACGAAAGAAATTAAAGTTTGACGAACTGCTGTTTATTCCTATGATGGGTTGCCACAAAATTTTGGCCGGATCCATAGTTCAACACTGCATGCGTTATGCGAAGGCCATAGGATATTTTCCACTTACCAGAGTAAAACCCGCCAGACCATTCATCGATTCCGTGGTTGATTTCTCCGGCTCAATTTTCATACACAACCGGAGTCAGAGGCAAACAACCTCACAAGGCCTAGGTGTCAGTTTTCTGTTGATTTGCCACGAGGGCAGTCCACAGCTCTAAGACGATTCACGGGATGAAGAGCTCACTGCAAAAATTTGTATTGTGATAATGCGACGAACTTCGTCGGAGCTCGGATCCAACTGCACAATCTAAGTGAGACTATTTACTCTGATGACGCTCAAGCGAAAACAGCTTCTTCTTCAACTCACGTGGAATTGATTTCCACTTTATTCCCCGGCGGACCCCTACTTTACGGTCGTTTGTGGGAGGCCGCAGTGAAATCGGTAAAACACCTGCTTCTAAGAACCGTAACATCAGCAACGCTAACATACGAAGAGCTCGAGACGGTAATGGTCTAAATCTAAGCCATATTGAATTCCAGGCCGCTGACTCCAATGTCGGCCGATCCGAATGACCTAACAGCTCTAACTCGTGGCCATTTGCTAATTGAAGAGCCACTTACTGCATCCATAGATGCATTCACGGAACCGTGAAAAGCTAGCCTCATGAAATGATGGAATTTAGTGTCCCACGCCATGCATGACTTCTGGCGGCACAAGTCGCGTGAGTATTTGAATGAGCTTTAACAAGAAAATACGCGTGTTATGAAGTGGCCACTGGGACGCGTACTTCAACTACACAAGGGTACTGATGGTTTCGCAAGAGTAGCGGATGTTCGAACAGCCACGGGTGCCTTCCGGAGCCCAATTCACAAACTTTCGACCTTACCCATAGAAACCAATGATGACCAACATACCTTCACAAGTGTAGAACAGGTCACTAATAGTGAATAATTTCTAAAGACAGAAGATGACCAACATAAGAAAATCCACCGAGTTACCAATGCAGCTGATCCACAGCCTGCGACAAGTGACACTGCAAATCACTCCCCAAGGAAAATGGCACGAACATCAAAGGGATCCTTAATTGTATCAACTTCGTTGGTATGCCTGTTTGTTCCAGCCCTGAAGGGAGATACATTTGAAAATTGACATTATAGGCAACATCGCAAACGCATTATTTGGGGTTTTGAACTCCTAGTAAGCTAAAGACATGGCGAAAACAATCGAGGCCGTCAAGGGAAATGAATTAAATCTCCTAGAATATCAAGCATCAAACATCTATTTTTGATTTCACTGTTAACATAGTCAAACGAGAGCAAGAAGCCACTAAAAAAATATTCAAGGTATTAGAAGAGTACATGACATAGGCTATCAATCGCATTTCCGATACAGGTGAAGAGACTCGTCAATTTAAGGATACGCATAGGTGTGAGGCGTATTTATCGTAACAGATAAAAACAACAAGTATTTACACATGGAAGATAATAACTGTTACTCACAACTTAAATACCTGTTATAAGAAATACTAGGTTTACAATTACAAACAGCTGTTACGGATAATATGAAATCGTAACCTGTTATATGAAATACTTGGCACGAAGCTTCGGCGTTATGTAGGATTATGTCATTTTCAAGCTCATGATACCGCTAATAAACTTAGAGAAGTTCGATCTGTTCAAGACATAACCAACTCCGGTCTATGTATCTCAATACGATCATGCGCTTCGGTCGTTACGACTCATAGAAATCAAAATTATCCATTGACCGATCAGGAGTTAGCGGGGTGCAAATAAGTAGAAGAAATGGTATATCTATGCAAGAAGTTTCACTCCGTTTATCGCAGAAAAGTGAACGTATGCTCTTGTGAATCCGATCTTTTGAATCGAATTCCATATACACAGTCATAGAAGAAGATTCCGTATGGTTACAAATAACTCATGAAAACCAGTGGATCTATGCATTAAAAGGAAAAACCTCAATAAGTGTTGCCAGTAGCAATGTCACAATAACGACATCGATAAATGGCTCAGAGCTTTTGAAACTACAGACCGATTGCTCAATAAAAAACGAATTACCAACGCTTCCAGGCCATTATATCTATTCAAGTGAGTCACACAGATCTTACACCAAATTATGGTCTCCTGAACATCACTACACCTAAACACCTATCCGCAATCCTGCAAGAAAAGGGGCAATACCATCAGCAATTGAAGGAGCTTGAAGAATTACAACAGATCATCAAGAAGCAGAAGTTCGAACTACCCAGTGACATTCATACACGTAACACCCATGGTCTGGCTATCGGATATACAGGAGTTCTTTTGGTCATAACTATCGTACTGGGATTGCTCTACAAGCATCGAGAAGACTTGCAAAAATACCTTCGCGGTAAACCGAAGCCCTTACCGAGACAACAAGAGCGCCGTGAAACCTCGTAGTCAACATAGAATGAAGGGTAGGTTGAACCAGGAGTTCAACGGTGGCGAGAATGTTAAGATCCAGTTATCAAGCAGTTTACATTAGCTTAATTAGAATAAGTAAACTTTCTCACGTTGATATTGTCGGCATTTGTTTCTCGTATAGTACTAGATCTGTTAGCATTCCACACAATTGCATTTATCAGCATTTTATTCATTGTAGTTATCGCATTCCGGGGCACCAGACTCAAAGATAACTTGAGTATCCTGTCCATGATTTGCCTTATGTATTTCGCGCGAAAGCTTTATGCTGTTTCCATGGACGGTTCCTGAGTTGAGTTGACAGCAGAAATACTTATTTTTGTATAAATAAGGTGGATTTGTATTGGATAAAACAGTCACCCGCTATTCTATCAAATACACATAGTCCAACTCAACCCAACTGGTTTCGTGTAGTTAACATGGATTCAACCAAAACTCAATTCAACTCCGTTGCCATAAGCACAGCTCGGGTTTGACTCAGGTTGAATTCCGCATGAAAACATAGACTACCTTAGACTACGTTCACATACGAGCAAACGGTTCAGTTAAGTAGGACTACTACATGACTTTCTTGGAATTAGGATTCAGATGCGCGACCATTTTAAGGTCAATTTTTGGAAAATGAGTGAACGCGTGCGATAAAAGAATTCAACAAGTTTAGATATCTTTAACGCCGCTTTTTTCAGTTGCTAGGGATCATTTCATTCTGGTTTTAAGAGAGGGAAACGGATTACCTTGTGATTATGATATATCAGCAGTCGAAGCGATTTTGCCCTCGTGGTACAATGAGGTTCTATTCCAACGGTAAGCAGACGTAAACTTTTAATGATTAGTTGGAAGAGCCGTAGATATACATAGTATAAGTATACCTAAACCGATTGAACTGTTTCAGAGGTCAAAATTATTTTCAACAAAATCGAGCTGGCGTCTTGAGGTCGAATTTAATTGGACTCATCTGTCTTTTGGCTGAACCGAAAGGACTTAAAATTCTTCAATCGACTGGAAGATCTAGTACAACACAGACGGCGAGGAAGCGTTATATATCAACAGTTTCCCACGTACTTCGGTGGTATCATATGGCCTTTACACCTGGATCGAAGTAAATCTATTTTCCCATAAATTCTTTTATGCTTGTTTTACGGTTGCTTATTGATATTTTTCAACAGATCATTTGAATCCCTGAAAAGGGTAAGGAAGCTTCACTACTTGTCATCAAAAGCAGCAGGAGCCAAAGGCATTGGAGCTATTACTCAGGCAGAATTAGCAACAACAACGTTCGGATTTATCGGGTAGGCCATTTTTACATTTTTGAGTGGACGAAATTATTTCTGAATTTTTATGATTTTTATTTTCAGTTTTGCTCTCCTCCGCCCACATATGTTAGGAATTCGCCATGATAATGAAGACGACCGAAAAGGATTTGTTCATTTTTGGGCAGTTATATCCTATATGATCGGAATTCATGATCGTTTTAACATCTGCCTTCTACCGTTTGATGCAGTGATTGTATTTTGTCAAATTTTTATGCGATACGTTCTAGTACTTGTCATTCAACTTGAGATACCTGATTTCAAGGACATGACTCGGGCCATGTTAAAAGGTATGAGGCCATACTTGCATATGACGAACTATGAAGTTGATTTGTTCACTACTAAACAGCTGATTATAGTACCAGGCTATCAGTACAGAACCGATAATACTCTAGAAGTTCATTGCCGATCGATCTTTACGCAAAACGAACTGAACGAGTGTAATAAGTACATATCAAGTTGGATGTGTAGTACAGAAAAATCATATCTATCAGCTGATATTCCAATTATTGAAGTAACTAGACGGGGAGAGGTGAACAGTTCTTTGGATGTTCACGAGAATACTTCTATGGTTAAGAAGGAAGAGAAGTCCGAAATGACAGAGTTGATAGAGTACTTTCGTGAAATTATGAAACTGGGACCATCGGAACAAGTCAGCATTAGATACATAAACTACGAGAGAGAATGGCAGAGTAGTCTAAATGACTCTAAATTTAATGAACTATCGGCGGGAGCGAAGTTTTGTATTAGATTGAAATGGCTAATGCAAGCGTTGTATAACACGACCATTGGGCGATATTTGCTAGATGGTATCACTGGAGTTATACTGAACCGAATAAAAAAGGCTGCAGAGAGCTATGATGCTGCTAGATAAGTGCAGACTGATTGACAGCTTCAGTATATGCTGTATAATGACAATAATGCTTATGCTATAATAAATAATGGAGTATTTGATAATATCGAAATTGGCGTTCTTTCACTCGAAAGTCCAATTCTCTGTGCTTCCAAAGTGTTTAACATTATTTGGGAATGGCTGAAATTTTAAATAGTTGGAAGTGTGTTCATTAGAATTTGTTAAAGTTAAATTGATTAGTAGGTTAAATTTCGATTACGTTGTTTTAAATAAAGTTGCCCAAGCATGAGCAAGCCTCCTTTATGGCATCGTCATATGTATTCTGTTCTCGTTTTGTCATCAAATATAAAAAGTAAGTTTACTTTAGTTCATTTTCCCTCAGTGCCCTAGGGTGCTCTATTAAACTTATGACTTTGTTGGGGCCCATCTTTGCAACATCCTCTAGCTATTGGGATGCATTTTATACATGTTTTAGCTTTATGCGACCTAGAGCTTGAAAGTCACACAGGATATGTTCAGCAGTCTCATCGTCTCCCACACAGAAGCTACAAGTCTCACCATCGACCTTACCCATCTTTTTGAGATGATATTTAAGTGCACCATACCCAGTAAATAGGCCCGTTATGACCCTTAATTCCTTCCTGCTGAGCGTGATAGACATAGGTGTTTTTGAATGTAGCTGCAATGTACAATTATATACAAGAAGAAGAATTGACATATTCGGTTGTAAAATTTTGTGCTACCTAACATTTTTTATTCTTTCGCTAATCTAAACGTTTCTTCTGTATGTTTGTGATTTTCGCATGTGCATAGAAGATTTGCAATAAAATTATCAAAAGTTCCTTTTATAAACACACTTGGGAGCCACTCCAACGGATTGGTTTTTGCTTGCAAATTACAGAAAAGGAGGGGCTGTGTGGAGAATCTCGGTGCTAAGATTATCGATCTTGACGATCGCTACTGTTTTGGTCGACTCATTGGATCATCAATTTACCTATATTATTTCTGGGATCAGTGACTTTTCGTCAATTGCAAGTACATATATACAGTCATTAAACTTGCATGTTATAGGATTGTTCTATTTGCAGCCCAACCACGTACTTTAACCTAGTTAAGTCTTCTTTTGTGAGATCTAGTCTCGAACGTAAGGAAGGGAGTGCCGGTTTTGATGAACAACTCAGTCTTAAAATTCAATATATAAAATTTTTATTAAAACTTAAATTTGCTTAACCTAAATATCACAATAATTCAAATAATTCAATCAATCTAAAACTACCCTACAAACTAATGTCAAATTCAATAATAAAACTTCAAAATATAAAAATAAATCCAATAGTTCATAATAACTCCGCAGTTCGCCACCCTTGATTTATTTATTCTGAAAAAGAAGAAGAAGCAAAATGTCAATCTTCTATGGACAAATTAAAATTTTCTGAAATAAATTTCAAAGGGATGTTACGTCTAAGCACGCGGAAGTAAAAAACTTCTAGAGAATTCTACACACGGAAGTAAAAAACTTCTAGAGACTTCTAGAGACTTCTAGCACTCAGGTTATCCCTGATCAGAATTATCTTCTGTGTAATGGGAAAGGAAATTCAGGTTATCCCTGACCAGAATTATCTTCTGTAATATGTGACAGGAAATTCAGGTTATCCCTGACCAGAATTATCTTCTGTAATATGTGACAGGAAATTCAGGTTATCCCTGACCAGAATTATCTTCTGTAATATGTGACAGGAAATTCAGGTTATCCCTGACCAGAATTATCTTCTGTAATAAGGTAGGAAACACAATTCTTTTTACTCAGATTAGCTCTGATGCAGATCAACTCTGCCAAAAGAATGGTGCCATCTACTGATTTTCATCGGCTTTATATAGCCGCTGTAACCAGTTACGAATTCTCGCCTCTTGGTGTTGCCCTAGCAACGATTGATGCGATGTCTGAATGTACCACAGACAGCTGGCTGACGTAATGTCATTTGTTGTCATCACAAATGTAAATATTAGGAGGTAAGTATGCTTTGCTGCATTTTTATATTGATTTATTTATTTTGATTGTTTTTTAGTCTTCTTTATATTTTTAGAGACTATATAAAATCCGACATCTCACAGCTGCAACATTCGGCTTTCACTAGAATTTGTGGGTTTTTTGTGGTTTATCACAGGATATTTTAATGCCGTGGGTGAACCCGTGAACCACACTGTCAGCAGCAAATCGTTGATTGGATCAACAGGAAGCTTTAGATAAGTATTATGTAATTAATTCATTTGAATCTAGATACTTTGTGTTCCTTTTTTATATATTTTAGGTAGATTGAGCTGGGAGTACATCGAGGGATTTGTTGCATAAAAACTCACAGCAGAATTCATCATGGGATGTCAATATATTTGTGTGAGGACTGAACATCTTTAATGAACAAAGTTAATGCCCTAGACACACAGCGCTCTTAATGAAGAAATAACTAACGACTCATTAGTCTATAATGATTCATTATAAACTGCAGACACACAGCCATTTCTTTAATTAAGTTGTGCTGTCAAACTGGTTTTGATGAAGTTATCACATTAAAGAAGCAATATGGATCGAATTAACGCGATAAACTTTGTTTTCATTTATTTTATTTTCAATTTAACAATTTCCAAATGAGAAACACATTTTATTTAAAAAAATATTAATAATATAAATTGTGATTTGCATTTCTTTGCATTTCTTCTTCTTATTTTTCAAATCGGCAGATGCTCAACGGAGCTCCGGATTTACATTATATGCCAAATCTAGCACATTTTTCCTCATTATAGCTATAATGAAAGAGGAAAACATCTCATTAGTCTACTTCATTATCATCTGATTTTCGAGCTATAATGACGAATACTAAGTGACACACGAGATTTTAATGATTCATTAGATCGTGTGTCTGTGACTGTGTGTTTAGGGTATAAGCCTTCCTTATAATTTATTGTCACCGGCACTGCTGTTTATTCATCAAATACATAAACCGCATCTTCTGTAAGCTTTATCTGAGGTCATATTATTGACATTGATTGTATATTTTTGTATGGTAACTACTCCACGAATGAGTTACCCGATTTGTTCGAATTTCGAATTCAAATTTACTGTTTTTTTAAAAAAGTCCGTGCGCAAAATTTCAGCTCTCTAAGTTAATGCGTTCTCGAGTAATTGTGAGGACGACAGACAGACAGACAGACAGACGGACGGACAAATTAACATGCAAAAATCAAAATAAGTTTTAATTAAATGCGTGTTTGTCTAATCCAATTCGCTCTATGATGGTATTTCTATGAGTTACAAACGAAAAGACAAAATGATGAAATCATCTAGGCTAGAGCATAACAATGGAGGCGCCGAAATGAGTATAAAAGTTATTATTAATTAAATAACGCAGGAAACTAATTTTTATTTATGTAATTTTACTCCATTATTCATGTATTTAGATACATAATATTGTGCATAACACATAATAATATTTAACAAACTCATCAAGCCACCACCCGAACGAATCTCAGCAATCGCAAACTACAAGAAACCAGAAACTCTACTTGAGCTCCGTCGTTTCTTAGGCATCATCAATTATTATCGCAGATGCATTCCACGAGCAGCTGAACAGCAGGCTGCTCTCAACGTGTTCCGTGAAGAAGCTGTTACAACAAATCAGTCTAAAAAATAAATGTGAAAGCACACGAAGCATCAGATTCCATATTAATTCATTGTATACTTATCTAAAGAATTGTCCATAGCTTTAGTTTCATCCCTTTTGTTTTTCCTTAACTTTGATGATTTGTCCGTAACTCATTTTATGAATTATTCTTTTTCTTAAATTTTGAACTCTGAAAAAATATTTAATCAATTAAAATCATTCTCTGTTTTTTATTTTGGAATTTTAATTATTTTTTGTTTTTGTATACTTACTCAGATTTATTTGTGCTACCACCATACAACACAACACTCTTTATTTACAATTTCAATTGACATTTGTCATCACTTGTCTCATCTTCCTTTCCCTTTCTTTTCTCGTCAAGTTATTATTTTATTATCATCTAATGATATATAAAATATCGATGATCAGATCCCATAAACTTGAGAAATGAAATGGCCAATATTAAAATTGAAACAGACATGGTAAAAGAGAAAGATACATTTTCTGTCTTAAACATTTATTGGACCGTTACCATATACACATATCTGAATTTAATCAGATGACGAATTTACCGATAATTAATAGGGGAAAATTCGAGAAAATTCCGAAGCTGGAAAAATTGGAAAGAAAAGGATTAGACACAGCCGAAGTAAAGCCTTAGATCGCGACGGGTAGCAAAATTTATCGAAATCATTTTTAAAAATTTGAAATCTAAGTTTTATCTGGAAATCTGGAAATCGATTGTACAGCGATCGTAGTTTTGTATGGTGGTGCAAGCTTTAAATAAAAGTTCTAGAAATTGGGCTTGTAATTTAAATTGGATTATTTTGTATTTATTATTCTGTGAAATTGAATTGAAGAAACTATGTATGTAGATATCTATAAACAATAGCAATAAAACATTTTCTTTGTATGAATTGAAAGATTGTGGTTTCTTAAAATTTAAACCTAAAACTGTGAGCTAGTTCCAAAGGTGATCATGGTGTAGTGGCAAGTACTTGGTTTATGGACAGCAGGCCGTGGGTTCGAATCATGGTTTCTTCTAAAATTCGCACGTCGCAGTTTTGTTTGAAAAGACATTTTCTTTTTTGGTGTTATTGTTTAGAAATCCTGGAAAATCCCTTTTATCCTTAAACACAACGAGTTGCTACATGACTAAAAAAAAATGACAAATGAGCGGTACCATGGGATTCTAAAACTGAAGCAGCATTTGAAATGTGCAAACAGAGTTTAATTCAAACAACGACGTTAGCACATCCTACATCAAGCTTCAGTCTGGATTTGGTCACAGACGCATCAGACGTCGCTTTGGGAGCATCTTTAGAACAGCCAGAGCCAGGAGATATGACTCGGAGAACTCTTGCCTTTTTTTCAAAAAAAACTTTCCAGCACTAAAAAAAAGTACAGCACTTATGACAGGGAACTGCTTGCCATTTACTCAGCTATCAAGTTTTTTTCAACGGAGATTATACATGTGACGGGTGTTGACAACGCCTCAACGCAATTAGCATGCCTGCAGTCATTGACATTGGTGAGCTTCAAGTTGAGCAAGCCCACGATAATGAACTACAAGAGCTGATGAACAACACAACTTCGCTACGTTTACAAAAAATTGCAATCGATCAAACCACACATATGTATATACTGCGATATTTCAACAGGCACAATTAGACCGCGGCAGTAAACTATCATCAATTTATTGTTAATGAACTTTAAAAAGAGTTTTTATTTTTATTTTGCGATTGTTTTTTAAAAGTACGCATAGTGTAGCAAAGCTTTGAAAGCCTTGTTGAACCCTTTTGATAAAAAACAATTTTTCCTTATGTTTTTCAAAATAAAAAGGATAAAAATAAAGCCTTATCTACGTTAATGGCAAATTCGTCATATAGTATAATGCTATCTTGGCAACACCCACAAGCTACCTTGGCTCCGCGTCCTGACAGCGTTTATAAGTTCTGGGACATTTCTGATAAAGTATTTTTAACTCATACCTCTCCTCCCACCACAGGCTAGCGGCCCAGTTCGCAAATACTTTTGACATCAGTCACTGTTTTATTTATTGTAATAGAAATGGCAGCAAGGAAAGATCTAAGAAAAATCTTTAGTATGGCTTATGTGGCTTTCTTAAAAATGTAAAAGCATAAAGAAAAAGCTAAAGAAAAAAGATGAAATTGCCATACATGGAATGACGATTATCGCACAGCACAACTTTTTCCCCCACTTTCTCTATAAATTCCTCATCAAAACTCGTAAGTTTTTAAACTAATTAAAAACATTAATTTTATAAAAATAACCGAATCCACATAACATGAATGTTTGTTATTCACTGTCCACACAGAAATGTCAATTATGTTGGCGACTAATTTAGAGATTTTCCCAAACTTTTTGTTGGCAACTTGTCGAGGCGCCCTCATTGCGTTAAGTATATGAGACTTTCAGCAACCAATTTATGGGAGACATTGTAGTGTCGCTCTCACTGTGTTTTGGCGTTCAGCCGGTCGACGGGGTATCGGACTCGCTCGCTTTCGGACGTCATCGTGATTCGTCGGGAGTCGGGGGTTGTCATTCGTGCGAGGCCGCAGGTGCGCCAAGCGACATTCAAAACTTAAAGTTACTCATTTAATCGTAGGCAGGGGTGACAGTCCAGCTCCAGGAGGGTGCAGCTGCCCCTCCCTGCCCTACCCAAGGTACGCCCATGTGTCGATGTTGCAGAAATCATTGGTAAATCATATTCTATTTCATTTATATTACACCAAACAATATCATCAAGGGCTTTGAAGTCTGCCATTATGTATACCATATATAGCCATCATCTCGGTTTTATATTATATCAAAATGCAAAACTATAAGTGTGCGTTGAACACTGGTCACATGGTAGTCTCGAAGCTTCGAATTTTTTTCGTTCGAAGTTCGAAACTTTGACGCTCATAACTTCAATATTCGAATATTCTTTCAAAGCTTCGGATATAATATAAGCCAAATTAAAGAATAAACTTAAGTTACTGAACTGATATACGCGACCCCAAAATACGTAATTGTGGCACCGTGTACACCTTTTTACGCATATAAGTGGGCTGAATTACGCATTAATTTTATAGTAAAGTTGAACGAATTTTTCCACCAAAGCGTCCACAATTTTACGCGTCGCCTGATACCATTTACACGAGAGCGCAATGCATGTAATTTTCGAACTTTGATTTATTCGTGAATACGTGGAAATGCAATCCACTTGTTTTTGCATTTAAACTTCGCATGTTCTTTTCGGAAATGCAATCGCGGAATTTTTATTTTGTTTTTCACTTCTTTCACTGAGAACTGAGACTTGTCTCCTAATAATTTTCGAAGTGAAGAATTCAATTGCTGTACCTTGTTCGTAATTTGAAAAATCCATTTTCTCCATTTTAAAGTCCCTATTTCAAGATACACACTTTGTACCCAAAATGTAAACTTTTCTGCTTTCTCTTTTGAACATACATATCCAGTAAAAATGGATCAAAAATCTCGTCCCCAAAAGATAATTGCATACTTTCTGGCACTAATTGATCTTAAACAAACGCAGAAATGGTTACATTTTGGGTACAAAGTATGATAGGTCTTAAATACAATATGAAAAATTAGTATTGATGACGTGGTGTTTTTATAAAAATAGCAGTTTAAAAAAACCATTTAAAATTTGAGAAATTTCCATTTTGTTGAGCCATAACTTCAAAATGAAGGAGAGGATTGGAAAAATTTATATACTACTACATATGTAGAGAGAAATTTTAAATCGTTATCACAGGGTTTAACGTTCAGAAGTGACAGGGTAATATATAAAAACATACCGAAATTTCTTAAAGTCCTGTTATTTCAGAAACCGACTGAATTCACCTCGCCCCCACCTTCCATACAATTTTTTGCTCGTCTAAGCATGACCTCTCCGTAGCCTTTGGATATTACACCACTTACAAATATTACAATAAAATGGAATAGTATGAAATTGCTTTGTGTTTCCTCCAATTTTGGAGAAGGAAGAAAGAATTACAGGGTTTCAAGATACTCCCATTTGCTCAGCAGATCCCTCTCCACCGTTTTCTCTTCCTTGTATTCCGTCATTATTAAATTGCATCCTTAAATTATCCAGTTTTCGACATTTTGACATTTTTAATTTTCGACACTCATTTCCGGAAATTTCAAACCCAAATAGAATCAGTTGCAATAAATAATTTGACGTGTCTACATGAAAATTGCAGTTAGACTTAAGAAGCTGCAATTTCTCTAGTTAAACGAGTTTGGGACATTGTACTCACGCTTAAATTTATTGTATGCACTTAATCTAAACGCGTTGTTTAGATTTAAGAAAAATGTCGATGCATTTCGTGTAAAATTTGATGTAATTTAATTTTATTTTATTTTGCTGGCGTAACACCTTTTCACTCATCGTGATTATTTCCCCACGACAAACAAAAGGCTTGCATGCAAAACTATTTTCTCACATAGCCGCTTAATTACATAAATGTCATGGTCACCGGGTTAAATTCGGCGTCAGATGACACTGCAAATTATGTGAATTATGAATTGTAAAATGATGTAATATGTATGTATGATTTCCGTGGGAATTGCACAATGACTGAAAAGGTGCAATCACAACAAATTGTTTAATTTATATAAATAATAATAGTATGTGCATATTAAATATTTCATACTGATATTTTTTAGATTCCCTGAAGCTTGAAAAACGTGTGACCGCGTCCTTCTCTGTAAAATTATAGCAATGCATTTTTCGCTTAAAATTTATCCGTAAATATGTGAATAAATCATCTAACGTTCAGCTATCTATTTTGCATTTTGATTCACATTATATATTTCGTTTATTATAAATTCGTTCAAATTATAGATTAATTTTAGAAGAAAAACTAGCGGACATAAAACAACTCATAATTTAAAAACAAATTTATTTATGATTTTGATTTCATAAATAAATTCAAAGCAAAATTCGATACAGTGTGGGTATTCAGATCCACTAGACTAATTTATTATTAATTAAAACAAAAATGCTTAAGCGATGGGAGAGAGAAGGAATGACGGTGTTGTCACAAGTGGATTTAAAGGAAAATAACGGCGCTACTATAACCACTCCTCCTCAGTGACGAAGTCGGGTGTTGGAAGGTTGATACGATTGAGATCCTTACGTATCCTGGAGCAATTACGTAAAGGTTGAGTGCAAATATACCATGATTGCTGTTCCAATTTTTGCATGGTTCAGCAATTGTCATCTCTGTTAATGAAGGCGGATGTCTCCTTGCCATTTATTTCTATGATGAAAACACAATCATTCTAGTTCTTCTTCTAGTGTATGGGATTCCATTGGTGCTCTGACAGTGCATGAAAGGCCTTAAGGATGAAAACAATCGGTTTAATATGATGACTCGTTACTCTAGGTCGGATTTCCCTCATAATATATTATATTATATGTATATTATAATTAAACATAAAGCATCCGAATTTATGGATGAAAATTTGGAGATCAGGTTTCATTTCCTGACTGGAGAAAAAATCTCTGGGGTTTCGTAGGGGTGCTCCATACAAAACCTCAGATGGCAAAGCTTGAGGAACCTCTTTATAACTAATTCTTAAGCCCAGTACTATAGGCAATATGTCTATACAACAAGCACGGTGCTGTCTTAAGCGTGCGGTGCAATGACTCTGCTAAACCGGATGATAAGGGGTCGTGTGTACATATTTTGCTCCTCTCCCAGAGAAATATCTATGTAAATAATAAAAAAATGATGTTATCATGAAAAAAATTGTGTTGTTATACAACCGACAAAACTATTTTCTCTTGACACAAACTCGGTTTGGTTAAATTCCATTTCCCCTCTCAAGCAACAAATATTTGGTCACTTAAAAAAAAGTTTTTTTTAATAGTAAAATTTAAGTTCATTTTGACTTTCGGAATATCGAAACTTATTTAACAAATATTTTGTTGTTTTACGAAATATATTTTACAGTAGGCAAAATATATTTTTAGTGGAACAAAATTTTAATTGCATATTTATATAATTTGTTACATAAAAATGTTATTGTTAAGCTTTCAGTTTCGTTTTGTAAATAGTAAAGACCGTTTCATTTCAATCAACAATGAAGTTGTTTTAGAGTAAAACAAATCTTTCTGTGAATCTCACAATAATATTTGTGGCGATTATTCACCACTGGCCCAATTTTATCAGCTTTCAAGATTGGTTTCGTTAATATTGCATGATACTTATCGACCATCAAAAAAATTCAACCATTACTTAAATTCTAGCATTTTAAATGCTTTATCAAATAGAAGGATATTGTTAGGACCTCTACATTGTAGGTATATAGCACACTGTTTTGAATATCTTATCTGATAATAAATTCGGCGTTATTGATAACTTAAGCAGGACAGTCTCCAAGGATAATATTTTGATGATAAATTTAAAACAAAAGTAGGTTTAATTATGAACGTATATTGCTGGAAAATTTCAAATGTCTATTTCTATGATTGTTATAAATGACATACAACGATAGATGTTATTAAGGCACAGCCATATTCTATCACCCATTTTAATGCATAGTGCTCCGTTTGTTTCTTTGTTGTCTCTATCGGAAAATCCACCACACACTTTTATTCTACCCTCACAACCTGTAAATGATTTTGGAGGAGAAATAGGTTATGAAATAAAAAAGTTATACAATTTTAAATCAATAGTTGTAATTTTTAAAATTTTCTCCATTTAAAATAGTACAAAAAAATAGTAAAATTAATTTTATTATTCATTAATTTGGTCTCTTAGCATTGGCGCATTGGCGTTTGGCCTTTTAGTTGATCACATTTTAATTTAGGATTTTTGCTGCTTTTGTAGCTCTGTTAAGTGCATGAATACATTTGCAAATTTTTTTTCATTTTTGTGGTTAATTTTATTAAAATATTTTTGCAAAAATTGCCTAACAGAATAACATTGCCAGGGATATTCTAAATTAAAAACTTGGAACAGTTTGAAACAAGTATCCACTGCCTTCAAAACATTATAAAATTTGTATTTTGTTGCATCAAAATATAATAAGATATCTGAGAGATCGGTTAAAGATTTGCCAATGATAATCACAAAGGATTGTATTGGGTCTCCTTATTCTTGAAGGCTCTTTATCTGCACTTCAATTTCTGCCGTAGTTCTTAAAAAAAAAAAAAAAAAAAAATTTTTTTTTTTGATTTTTTGGGAATCTTTAACTGTATATTTTATAACTGATTTAGTTCCATCTTCATCGCGGGTCACCTTTTTTGTTGATGGAGAACACAAAATATTCCAGCATTATAACCATCTATAAATAATTATATATGTATAAGTGAACGAATTTCTTATGATTTTTTACAAAAATTATAAGTAAACATATGTACATAATGTAAGCTAATCCTGATAAGGTTCGAAGAAGCTAGATTGCCGCGTATTGGCTTCGAAATTCTAAAGCTTTCATTGATTTAACAGCTGTGAAATAATACTAATTAGAGAATTTAAGTACATACCATATATGCACTTCGAGTAGCGGACATTTGTGAAATGAAACAAGTAATTTTCAATTTCGTATTTTCATTTAACAATACCTTTACATAGTTCATAAAGTGTCCCATTAACATTCCACTATAAACAGTCTATTATTCTCTTAATTTATGTTTCGCGAGATAAGGATAAGATTAAAAAACGAGTTGGAACTTACTTTCTGTTCTATTATCACTTGAGTTCTTTAAGTCTTCCAATATGTGGCGACTGTTCTCTATCCTGGTGATAAAATATTTTGAGGATTTTACTTCTGAAATCCTACCATGTGTCATAGAGTAGGTTGGTCTCAATAAATTTACCACAATAATCAATGTTTATCTGAAATGGTAGTGGAGATAATTATAATATTTTATATAATGCTTACTTTTACGAGACTTGGTCCAAATGGTTTTTTTATACTAAGGCCATTTATCCATTATTTCTGCAGTGCTGGTAGATATGTTGTTTATAAAATTTTATCTGTAGTTTAGACATCCCTTCCAATGTTTGTCAAAGTCATCAGGTATCAGTATCATCTGACGAATCTTTATTTGAAAAAGGTGAATCAAACCGTAGGCCTCCCTTCCGAAGTCTTGTTTTAATGTTATGAAACTTATAATATTCTATAATATTATTATCATATTATATTATTATAATATTCCAAAAATTGTAATTACACTTTTCATTTTAATTTCTCCTTCACCTCATTTCAATCAACTAATAAAACCTCTGCGTACTGACACTTCACTTTGCACTATTAAACAATACAAACGCAACAGTTCCTCCGGCCGTCAATTACAAAAAGTCGAACTGTAATGAAGATTGAATGAGTATGGTTGACACAGAAATATAGAATATACAAATAATTCGTTCTTTAACAAAATTAATTTCCAATAAAGGCAAAAATTTTGTAATTTAACAAAATTGTTTTTTAAAAAAGGCAAAAACTTGGTAATTTAACAGACAAAAATTTTGTAATTTAACTAAATTAATTTTAAAACAAGACAAAAACTTTGTAGTTTAACGAATTCGATTTTTGAAATTGAAAAAGATAATTTTTATTTGAAATGAAGTTACTTTTCTCGTATAAAAGAAATTTTTAGTTAACACAAAATTATTTTTTCAACACTAATTGTTAACGGAAAATATTCTTTCGTTCTGGGGAAAATATTTTTTTTTATATTAACGATTTTTTTTAAGAAGTATTTCCCTATTTTCAATAAAATCTAGTTTGTCGTATCAACAAATTTTCGTTCTTTAACGATAATTGCTCCAACAAAAGCTTAGTAGTATTAACAAACATTCTTTCACGTGGACGAAACTTTTATTCTCAAGCTTGACAAAATGGTGTTTTTTTAATATTACAACAGAGTTTCTCTGTTGTTTCTCTTATATATAAGTGATGCAAAATTTTGAAGAGATCAGACGCAACCTGAGAGTCCTAGTCACGGGTAATTGTTTTTGGAGCTCTGCAACATGCCATCCAGTTTCCGTAAGGGGCGTTTTGGTTAAAATGCAAGTACTATTGATTTATGGTCCGTTTGTGTTAACTAATTTTCGATCTTCCAGCGTGTGTTTAAAAACTTGGATTCCCCTGACGTAAACACTACAGTATTTTTCAGCATTGGAAGGTTTCGTAGAAATAAACCGAGTGGTCCCCAGAATGTCCTTCTTCCTCCAAAACAGCTCCCGCACCTACATCCGATGCATCTGTAGAAAGTTCTAGGTTAGAGTTTGGTGTTGGATGAGCTAGAGCTTGAGCTTGAGTCAATTTTTGCTTGCACATTTCAAATGCAGCCTCTGTTTCGGCGGTTCAGGGAAGAGGACGATTATTGTTCTTTTTTGCGTCTTGTAGTAGTTCGTTACGTAGAACTTGACAGTCATGGATGCATCGCCTATAGTAATTTATGATCCCTAAGAAACAATGGAGCTCAACTAAGGTTTGCGGTCTCCTATAGTTGACAATTGCTGTTATTCGATTATGAGATGGTTTGCAGCAATTAGCGTTTATAATTAAACTCATATAAATTATATCTTGTTTCTCGATATGACACTTATTGATATTCATTGTTAAACCAATCTGCTGGAGTCTCTGCAATACTATTTGCAAGTTTCTGACGTAGTAAGTATGATACCTATGTATATAGCAGTAGGAGTAGTCAATGTTCCTGAAGAAGTTGTCCATTAGTCTCTGGAAAGCTTTTGTGGCATTTTTTAGTCCGAAAGGCATCACAACAAACTGCATAATGTCAAAAGGTGTAAATACCGCAGTTTTGCTGATGTATTTATCTGACGTAGGGACTTGGTAATAGGCTCGGCTCAAATCTGAAGTGCTCCAAATGGCTTTATCCTACAAGCGTTCTGCAACATCCTGTACGTGCGCTATAGGAAATCGATCAGGTACAGTTCATGCGTTTAACTTGCGGTATCCACTACAAGCTCTCCAACCTCCCATTTGCTTCTGAATAAAATCGAGTTGTGACACCCATGGTCTGTCTGACGGACGAATAAGTCTTTATTTATCATGAAGTCAAATTTATGGCGGGCATCCTTAAGTTTTTGCCAAGCTAAACATTGTGGATATTCAGCAACTGGTGGACCTGTGGTCGTTATGTGATGATACACAGTGGACACTACGAGTTCGCATTTTTGGTTGTTGGCCTGTGTGGTATCTTTAATCTGCTGTAAAACCTGTAAGATGATTGATCGTGAATGGAGGAAATGCCGAAGTTAAATGCAGGGAGCATCTCTCTCTTAATTGTTAGTTTGATTATTGAGTTCACGAGTTGTTATTTCTAAGGTCAATTATTAACTAAAAATGTAACAAAAAGTCACCTCCTATGTTGGATATTTTATATTGGCTGTGGTCGAAGCAAACTCATGCTTGCCTTTAATATAAAGTCGACGTTTCATTGAGAGGCAATTTACAGAGAAACTGTCATGTAGTACCCCTGACAAAACAGCTTATTTAGTTGGTTGTTTTCTTGCGATACAGGATGATCTATCTTGAAGCTGGGGGACTGTGTTCATATGCGAGCCTGTTCTGCGAGCTACGATCATAGAAACAAATCTCTCGATTGGTATTTAATGAAATGTCTGACTGAGAAAATTCTTTAAATCTATTACGCAATCTTGATTGTGACGATTTTGTAGGCATTATTTGGATTTTTAAGGGTGCAGTTTTTGTTTTTTAGTTTTTGCTTTTTAGTTTTTGCTCAAGGCTGTCAATCCGCTATTGCATGCCCGTGTGTATTTGTGCGAATTTGAAATGGGGGTGGAAATATTTTGTGCTTGTTGATAAAATACTCCTCACGCTGGCAAGCGCTAAATCCATCATGAATGGATAAAAGATTCGGGAGTGTCAGGTGTCCCTAATTTGAGCATTTCGCGCAATAGTTAAGAAAGTTTTTTATCTGCCAGATGCCACAATAGGCTGAGCTAAAATAGACGTAAATAACTTTACGAAATTGAACGAGACTGAAAAATGGATATTTTTAGCGTAAGATTAGTCCGGGGTATTTGGCGCTTCTTTTGATATTTTTATTTTATTTTATTTATTTATTTATTATTATTAAAACTATACATCTCGTTTAGATACAGATTTACATTAATATTTCCATACTTATATTTCCTACTTTTCCTGATCCCACTCAGTCAGCTCAGCTGGTATAAGAGTTGGGAGTATGATGTTGTATACAAGACTTAGTAAAATGATAAAACAAAAAATAGATATATACATTGTGAACATATTGAATAATTAAAACATATCAAAACTACATCTTCTTTTCATAAAAACATTTTTAGGTACGTAAGCATTTGATTTCCTTTATATATTCTAGCTTAATTGAATTTGATCACATCTTATTTAAGCATTTCTTGTTAGTTTAATGCAGTGGTTTTTTATAATTATTTACTATTTTACATCTTGATTACCTAGGGCTAAAAGTCTCCTTTAGATTTGCATTTTGAGCTTGTACTTACAGTATCATGGTTTTGATTTGATGTTACCAGAATTTTGCTTTATGTCTTCATTGCAAATATTTTTTCAATTTTTTAACAAATATTGGTAATGTCGGCGCCGCATTTTCGTCGTCTTTCTGTTCTTGACTGTGTTGGTGTTATATTGTTCCTGTATCTCGTTTTGTGGCTATGAACGTCAGTATGTCGTACAACCTCTAGATTTGTTTTTATGTTTTTCCTTAATATGTTAAACATGAATTTGGCTTTTTCAATTTGGATGATCTTTTTCAATGTTGCTTGTTTTGTGTAGTTATGAACAGTGTATGTGGCAGTATCCCACGGCAATCCATATAGAGATTTTTGTGCTTTATTTATTATATTTTTAACATCAGCCTTGAGTTTTTTTGAGCATTGTGTCCAGTTTATGAGGTTGTATCGTATGTGTGATAGGACGTGAGAGTTGTAGATTAAGTCCGCTACAGGCTTTTGTAACCTGATATTTGTTTTCATAATCCCAATTTTGCTCTAACTTATACAAATAAGTAATTGATACAAAACCGAAAATAAACTTTATTTCAAATAAAATGTAATATAGATGAAAAAGAAAGAAAAAATGACATTTGCAAAATTAAAAAATATATTTGAAAAAAAAAATCAAAAGTACCATTTTACCCTGTATGTAGGGTAAATGAGAGTAGGTGATATGGTACATCATGTTTTCTTAAAATTTGCATTGCCACAATCAATGCACGTGTTTACATAAGAGGTGCAAGTATCATCTCCACAACCTGCGCAGAGGTCTCCCCCAAAGTCTTCCGGGCTTTCAGATTCGTCGGCATATTCAACAGTGTTTTCTTCGTCAGATGAAAAAAGCAATGTAGGACGATCAATCTGCTTTTTACGTTTAGGACTTCGTTTTTTTTTTTTTTTTTTGGTTTCGTTTGTTGTTTGTCGTACTTTCTTGATAATCGTATCGCTGACAACAAATTCAACATTTTTCTAGGAATAATATCATTGACATCCGCCAATAAACTTGTAGGAAGCATTTCATGCTGTATCTCTTCATTTAGTGGTGTGGTGACAGAAAGTTGTCTTGGAATTTCCGGTAGTGGCCTATCTTCAATCTGAGGTACCTCTGAGCTATCTTCAGCATTGCTACTTCGTATATAGGCATAGTCAGGTATAATTGCAGGGTTAAATTGATAAATTCCAGTTGCAGAAAATGCTGCAACTCCTTTGTAAGCTGATTTACATCAAGCTGTACATAACAAATGTCCAAATTGCAACCGGTTAATTTTTCGTCCTAGATGTGTCTTGACAAACAACTTGCAGGCTTCATAAAAGTGACTCTTAAACGACTTAAAGTAGGTCCTGTCTAACGGCTGAAGAAATTTCGTTTTGTGCTGCATACTCCAACATTTTGACGTTACTGCAGTGAGACGAATGTCCGTCTATTATGAGAAGATCCGCACCTTTTGGTTTTCGCGGAACAAAATGATCCTTAAACCAAGTGAAGAATATAGAGATGTTCACGTAAGCGGATTTTTCTCCAATATAGACCACCGATCCTAGGGGCATTCCGTCTTCAAACTCCGCTCTTTTATACATATGCTGGAGGAAGACAATGTCGTTCTGCATTGCAGTACGCAATGACTGTAGCGATAGCGGTCTTTCCTTTTTCAGCGGAGGTTAACGCATCGAGATTTTTGGAACCTAAATAGAAAAATAAATGTGAATGTGAACATAACATTTTTAAATGTGACCCAAACCTCTTTCGGCAATAACGTGCTCTGGGCGATTATTTAGTTGGCATCCTGTCTCGTGCATATTGTAAATATGTCCAGGTTTGTCCATTAACGCATTTTCAGCAAGAATTGTTTCTAACAAATCAAAATATCTTGAAACCTTTTCTCTGTCCATCCATTCAGCTCTTGCTTTAGAAACGCCTTCCGATTTTCTTATCGACAATTCAGGATGTCGTTTCATGAAAAGGAAAAGCCAGCCGTATGCAGCTCGCATTTCTTCATGATTAAATTTGTGATTGATGTTCAACCGTTCTGCGAGTTGGTACAACATACCTCCGTACTTGTTGGAGCAAATCCATGAACTTGTAGCTTTTTAATATTGATAACAAGTTTAAGCTCATTTTGTTCTCCTAGCACTGGTTTCTTGTTATTTTTTGTTTGAGATTCTTTCTTAAGGTTGTGTCGGGAATGTGGTAGTTTTTAGAAGCTTTTCTTATACTTAATTTCTTAGCACCGATATCCTGTAGGGCTGCATTTGATTGCTCTTCTGTCCATTTGGCATGGGTTCGAATTTACTTTCTTCTTATATACTAAAGGCCTTTTTGAAATCGTATTGAGGAAACAACTCATAAAATCATAATAACGGGCAAAATAGCTATTAATTTAAAGGTATTTATTAAGCAAACGGGTGTATGGGTGATATGGTACCCATATCAAATCATCTAAATTTCATTTCGCCATTTCTACTATTATGACCATGCCCATACTTTTCGCTATAAAAGCTATACTGCCTGTTTTTGTGTATTTTTTCCAAACAGTAAATGCAATCATACTCTTTCTTATTTATTTTTTATTTTTGCCCTTCATTTCTAGTGAATACTTACCGAGAAACTGCAACACAAACACTACAAAATAAATTTCTGCGAAAAAATTGATTTTTTTATCTTTGCTCCGCCAAAATCACAGCACTAATGGAAATAATGTCTGAACTTCGCTCCACGAGCTATGATGAAAGACTGAGGAAATGATGGGCCCAAGCAGTTTTTAGGAGGGTGCTGTAATGTGAGTGATATTGGATGTGCGCCATATCACCCGACGCGCCGAATCTCCCGGACTTACCCTAAATATATATCACATTCCGTAAGAGTTATTATCCTGATATTTAATGTTTTCAATTTTAAAAAGTGGTAAAAGTGAATAAATTAACAAAACGAAAACGATTTGTGCTTTCTATTAATTCGCAGTATCATTTTTATTCCATTTTAATTTTTACATTGCACTTTTAATCATTTAGTAATAATGACACATCGCGTTCTTACGGAATAAGCGATTTTTACCGCAACTTTACTGACTGCAATTTGACTTTTAAACACTTACGAAAGTTCCCTTCACACAAGTTAAAGTTAATTTGTGTACGCCTGTTAAACTAAAGGACGCGTTCGCTTTACGTAAGTAAATGTACTTACGTATACCTCTATTTTGTTTAAGCCTAATATATTTAGTGGTCTCTCTATGGAAACTGAAAAACGAGAGATTAGCTGAACTTTGAATAATTGGTAGGTACTTATCCTCCTTTTGTGGAGAGCGTATGATATTAGTCACTTGACTCAGTAATTCTGGTTCCAGAAGTATATCGAGTACTGTGAAATCGCATTCTTCATCAGAATGGTTGCCGTCTGTGTAAAAAAGCGCTTCAATGTGGGTTAAAGGAAGCTCTGGTTTGTGTTGAGTTTTTCTCCTGCTTTACTTGTGGTGGCATTTTAATTTCCGAATTCTCCTCAATACCGCCTAAATTTTCGTCATGCTGTGGTATTGTAATGACGGTCTGTGTTTTTTGTTTGTTTGTTCTAAGAACTATTTGCTGGTAAATCACGTCGGGGTCACTAATTGTTGGTATTTACGGCTTTAATATAAAGCAATAAAACAAAGTTACTTAAAAATACCACACTAATATTATTATTAATTAAAACAAGAAGGCTGCCAGAGGAGATGGAACTGTTGCAAAGGCTTCGTTTGGTCGGTGGTAAAGGAGTAAGTGCAGGGGCGTAGGAACCGTACGGGCAGGGTGGGCCATGCCCGTTTTGTTAAAGGGATTAAAATTTTATTGTTTAATTACAAATTGGTGTAAGACCATTTTAGAAGCAAAAAGATCGCTTTTCACGAAAAAGTCGACCTTTCTAGTCTAACCGGATTAGGTGACTCATCGATAATCCTCTAGACAGAACTTTCGATAGTGCGTAACCAATGGACTTTTTGACTTCTGATTGGCAATGTCGTTTTATGGTCTTTTGTTTTTAATAGCCAATAGGACAACCAAAATTTATGATCCTATTGTGACTATTGTAAGTATCCCCTGTTTAATGAATCATCCAACTAACTTAAAAGCATGCATCGTGCGAGTTTACTTAAGTTTATTATTTTTAAGTGCACTGTTAGTTACAACCAAGCTACAACTTAAATGTTCAAATTGTGCCTTGTGTTTTATATGTGAATATTGAACGAGAGTCAATGTAAGTAAAACCATTTTTTACAATTATTGTTATGTCGCGTACCTTCTTTCAAATTTTCTTATATTTTTTTGATTTGTTTGCGTGTTTTTCTTTTCCGTCTGAATTTTTTTCCTTGTTTGATCGCGAGTTTTTTCCTTTCTTTCTGTTTTTCATTCAGTCGCATGTTTTTTTTTTCTTTTCTTTTCATTTCTTCATTCGCTCGCGTGTTTTTTCGTTCCGTTCGTTTGTTTGCACTCGATCAATCGCTCGTTTTTACTTTTTCTCTTTTCTTTTTCTTATTTGCTCGCGTGTTTTTCTGTTCCGTTCTCCTGTTTGACAAGACTTTTTTTGACAGATAACATGGATCGGCAACGATTCATCAAAGACTATTTTTTGTCGAATGCACAACAAGCCAAAAGGAAATGGGTTGAGCCATTAGAATCTAATCCTATTGAATCCGCATTGAATGAGTTGCAACCTTTGTAAAAAAGGCGGATCGACGAGCTATCAGAAACCGAACTTATGGAAGATAAATTAAGGGCGAAAATACCGATCATACATTCAAATACGCGAATTTCAAAATTAACGCGGTCTGAACTAAACGAGTTGCGCGAAGTTTCAAATCAATATCAGCCATCAAAATCATTTTCTTTTCCGATACAAAAGGACGGGATGAATCACAATAGAAGTGCTCAGCATAGATGGCTTTCCGAATTCCAGTGACTTCATTATGACGTTAAAAAAGATGCTGTTTTGTGCCACACGTGTTTAAAAGCTTGCAGTATGGCCGGCGATAAATCTGATTGGCTTAAAGAGGCTGAGGTAGCTTTTATACTCAGAGGCTTTTCTCCTTGCGTTTCGCGAAACACGAAAAAAGCTCTTTTCATTCAAAATGTCACCATTTGATCGTTCAACAAGAAAGTGCTACGCCAATAAATGCTTAGTTGCAGAATTCGGTTCTTAACCACCAAGCGGTAGCTCGTGATTGTTTGCTTAGAATTATCAGCTCATTAAGATATCTATGCCTGTCCGGAAATGCGATTCGCGGAGCAGATAACGACGGCGGAAATCTCATAGAGTTGCTAAAAGAGTGCGTGATAGATTTTCCTGAACTTAAGAACTGGTTACGAAAACGTGACAGTTATACAAGCCCGCAAATCCAGAACGAACTAATTGAGATAATGGCTCACGAAGTGCAAATGGTGCTTGTGTAAAAAGTCAAATCATCACCATGGTAATCGGTGATAGTGGATGGAACAACAGATGTCTCCAGCGACGAACAAATATCCATGTGTGCGAGAATCACTGCACCGGACTCTTTGCATCCAGAAGAATTGTTTTTGGGTATGTATATTTCTTTTTGCTAATATTTACTGTTATGCAATTTAGTTTTTGAAATAACATTTGTTTTTTTCATTTTCCAGGTATGTTTACCACAGACGACGGTTGTGCCAAAACGATCACGGCTGCTATCAAAGACGTTCTCATGCGCCTGGGACTACTTCTAGATGACTTGAGAGGCCACTGTTTCGATGGAGCACCTACCATGGCTGGACGTCACAATGGCGTGCAGAAGTTGTTGAAGGACGAGCAACCAAAATCAATCTACGTCCATTACGCCAACCATTCACTGGATCTTGTCCTCCAAGCAACAGCTAAACTACAAAGCGGGGAATGCGATGTTATGTGCTCAGTTAAAGATGCTTCGAATACCATTTTAGAATTGGCAAAAAGAAAGAAAATGTACGATAAAGTCGATCTACAATCATGTGAAGACGATTTAACGTCATGAGATGATGATTTGCCGGTTGATAAACCGACTCGATTACTCGCTTTATGTCCTACGCGATGGTGCACACGTGTGCAATCTTTGAAAAGATTCAAAGTGAATTATATACGAGTGCAGGAAACATTAGTTCAGCTCGAAAACTGCGAAACTGTAAAGCCGGAAAAAAAAGCTCAAATCCGTGGCTGGTTGCTGAAACTTAAGCAGTCTGAAACCCTTTTTTTCCTCAACATCAGCATTCAAATTTTTGCTCCTTGCGAACAACTTGCACGAGCGCTACAAGCTCCTGATCTAACAGCTACAGGTGCGAAACAAGCTGCTGATTTACTTTCTTCGAGGTTGCAATTGTTGCGCACAGACACGGAGTTCGACCATTTATTTGAAAAAAAACACTTGAAGAATCGAACGAGTTTGACTTGAACCCTTTCAAAGAACCCCGCGTGAGACAACCGAACAAACGTTACGAGCATACTTTAAAATCTGCCCCACCGGTGCGACTTTCAGCCAAAGATTCGTTAAGAAAAACCTATTTCGAAATTTTAGATTTGCAAATATCAGAATTGAGTGAAAGGTTCGACCAAAGTGGTTTATCTATTATAGTGTCACTCGAAACTGTACTGTTAAACGCGACTAAAGGTTTAGTTGGCGATGAAGCAAAACTCGCGGAAGAACTTGGTGTCTTTGCTGAAGATTTTAATATTAGCAGATTGCATGCTCAGCTTTTTCTGCTCCAAAGTGTGCCTGACATTGCGAGCTCCAACTGTTCCGAATTAAGCGACAAACTCGCGAAGCTACCGACGACAACTAGGGATGTGTTGGATGAAGTAATTTTACTGATAATTTTGATCTTAACCGTACCTGCGTCCGCCGCGACTTCTGAACGATCTTTTAGCGCTTTAAGAAGGTTGAAAACTTATTTAAGGAATTCAATGTCCCAAAAGCGCCTCACACACCTTTTGCTATTACATGTACATAAAGAACTCACAGCTGCTTTAGATTTGAATGTTGTAATGAAAGAATTTGTGGCATGGTCAGAAAACGCAAATCTGTGTTAGGCAAAGGTCTGTAGTAATCTAGGTTTAAGGTTGGGAAAAGTAGAATTATAATCAAGACTTTTGTATTGTCATTTTAGCAAGAAAATGTAAAGCGAAAAAGTTTGAAAGAACTGAAAATGTAAATGGATAAATTGTGTAAATAAAATTGAATTATAAAAACTCAAAATTTTGAAAAATTTATTTAGAACCAACAAAAACTGTTGAGTATAATACTAATAAACAATCACGAACATGTTTCATACAATTTTATTATCATCGAAAAGTTAGGGGCGGGGGGGTAAAGATTTCAAACCTGCCCACCCAGCAAAAATTTCGTTCCTACGCCCCTGAGTAAGTGAGATCATTAACCGAACGTCAAGATGGAATTTTTCATTCAGTAACAATGGTGCTGCCACAAGTAGATTTATCGAAAGCTGACGATGCTACCAAAACAGAAATAATGTTGGCGCCATCTATTACAATCTATATATATGTTTGTATTTATCTGGAAAACTCTCCAGTAATAAGCGCCCTCACTTAACTTTTTCTGTGACTGAAAATTTCCCTACTATGTCCTTACTACATTGTTTGAGGGAAATTTGAATGTTATGGTATGATACCAGATGGCCCTAATAATATATTTAAATGTTTCGTGCATAAAATTAAAGCTAAAAAATTCTCTTTAACTACTGTATCGCAATTCTGGGCAAAAACCAGTTATAAGTAAGAAATAAAGAACTGTCGTCCATAAATTAATGACTTCCTTCCCCTCTCCAACTAAAATTCAAGAGATAGCCAATCAAGAAGTTAAAGGAAACGAAAAATTCAAAATCGCTTTAAATTGTCTGATCTGATTCTCTAGCTAAAAGTAAATTTCTATGTCGAGAATATCAACTTGAGAAGAGTTCAATCACTCCAACACCGCAAATTGTTAAGCTAAGAAAAATTCAAATCCATGAGGGATGAAAGTGTTTTGTGAATCTCTTCCACGTGGTCCTACTTCTAAGGTGTTCAGAATGTTTTCTTCAGCACATGTTTTCGCACCGTTAAATTCCTTTAATTTTTCATGGAGAATTTTTGTTGTAATCTCTCTCTGCTTTGGAGTGTAAATATTGCACGAACCTCTGCCTTCTAGGTTGTAACTTGTATGTCTTAAAGGTGCGACGATGAAACGGAAGTTGACTTCGTTGAGGTCACGTCATGTGATGGTATGGTGTGAGAAGGGTCACTCAGAATTTCATTTTAAAACTCCAGAAACAGCACGGATTTGGGCTAGAGATGGGAACGCTTTGTCTATACTTTGATGAATAGACGTGCATTCAGTGAGTACCTACCTATCAGATTGCCTTTTAGCCCTCAGCCTTTATTTTGTGGACTGTGGTGCCCTGTGGTCTGTGTTTTCTTTTCACTGCCAAAGGAACTCTTTGGCAAAATTTACCTTTGTTCTGACCAACTGTGCCCAACGTAAATAGTACACGACCGTATAGCACTATTTGGTCTTATTAGCATCCGCGCTGGCCCCACACGACCAAATACATAATAACGCACCAGCATAAGTAAGTATATGCGCCTGACTCTTTTATAATGTTTATTCCCTGGGGATAGTTTGCAATTTTATATCAGGAACCACCCACCTCCCCCACCGACCATACCTTAACTCATGCAGAAGGATGACATTTTTGTGTGGGTTTGTGGGATTTTCTCTATTTAATATTGGGAAAAACACCGTTCACATGCATCCATCCCGGGGCCGCCTTCATAGAAATGACGAGATATTTGTTCCACAACGAAGCCCCATATTGATCCGTTGACCTGGCAAAACATTTTCAGTTCGCCTAATATTGATGAGTGGTTGCTATTTTCGGGAAAATACATATAATAAATGGCCGAATGAATCACGATTTAGAAATTTTTAATTCGGAAAACGTTTTGCTCGTTATGGGGATGTGATGTCGTTTACCAGGTTTCATTAGAATCAGTAACCGGTGAACAGTTTGCGCGAAAACTCTTCTTGATGATTGTGTCGCCTTTTACAATGTGTAGTAAGAAGTAGGAGGCAATGAACTTTATGCTTTACCTTTAAGTAGGCTCCTTGCGATTTCCAGTAGAGAACAAACTTCAGAATACTAACTGTTAACACGTCACAGAGCCTGGCCAATCCAGTTCAAATCTTCTTGGAACGTTGCCACAATTATTTGTTTGATACTCAATCGCAAGCAAATTTATAGAATTTGAAGAAAACACTTCTTAAAAAAATTTTGAAATCTACGTGTTATGAACTGAATACCTAAGCATTTACACGGGAGCTTCATATCCGTGACATCTTCTGCATTACTAAATTTCGATTATTATGGTACTGAGGTAGCTGAAGTTTTGCACCACTCCCACTTTTCATTATATAGGTACATGAGTTTCGGAGATTAATTTTGTAAGTATTAATCCGCATTTGTTTTGGTTGTGTGGATTGAGATTTTGCTAGATGCCCAGACTTGCTAGATGAAATCATAGAGTATACTAAGTTTGTCATTCTGTTTGTAACGCACAAAAATAATACTAGTATAGTAGAGCAATAATAATATTAAAATTTAATTTTGATTTTTGCATGTCCGTCTGTCCGTCCATCTGTCCGTCTGAGTCTCGGTCTGTCTGTCATCTTGATAATTAGAGAACTCGTTCACTTAGAAGGGTGAAATTTTGCACACGGTCTTTTAAAAGAAAGTAATAGTAAAAATTCGACCAATTGGGCAGCTCCTTCGTGCGGTTTCCATGCAAAAATGTCGTTTTTATTAATGTAGAGAGCTGAAATTTGCTACATGGTTTTTTTTTTCTATAGCAATATTAAAATTTTTAAAATGGACTAAATCGGGCAACTCATTCTTGGGGTTTTTCACTTTATTTAACTTTTGTTTTTAGAGTATAATATTATTGGTCTTAGGCCAGTTAAAAACTGTTCTCTTGTTTAGTGCGGAATTAGAAAAAAATATTTTATAAAAAGTTTTTTTATATTAATTATTTCTGCTTTATGAGTTTAAATGTTTTTAAAAAAATTTCAAATTATATGTATTTAAAGAAGTGTTTGCGTTTTTGTTGTATTGAAAGCTTACAAAAGCCGGGGTATTTTGACGAATATTAGTATGTTGGAAAAATCAACATAGCCGTGGTAATTAATATTATATTAAGCTCTTCCGGAAATATTTAATATAAAGCAATTAGAGTTATTTATTAACCCTCCCAAATTAGCAATCCTCGAAAATTTCTTTAACATCAACAAATCTCTTGATATTTTGTCCGTATATAAAAGAAGAGCAACTAATGAAGACTAATTGAATAAAATAAAAAAAAAAAATTTTAATCAAATAAATTAAATTATCTTACTTACCTATTTCATCCCATATCTTGTGTTTTTTCCTAATGATTTATTTATAATCACATTCTTGAAAATCTTCATAATGAGAGAGCAAGATGATGTTGTCTCTGGAGATCAAAAAATGACGTCTCTGGAGACCATAATAAAAAAGTCCCTGGAGACAGGTCTCCGAAGTGTATACACGAAATTTATCTTTGCTCTTTACATTAGATCTCTATAGATCTTTCTTAATTGTTCAGAGAAAAATTTTACAGGATAAAAGAAAACCCAAGAAATTTGTATTTTTTTTTTTTAAATAACCAGACCTCTTTGAAGGAAAATCTCTTCCCTATACCCATTACTATTCCAACTAGCAGTTTTTAATTTATTAATATTATTAGTATTAACATTTAAAAAAGTTAGCACCATGAATGGGAGATATTATTAAAGGATAAAGGTTATTTTTATTATTAAGTTTAACCGCAATTATTTCTCTATCATGCCTCTTGTTAGATTAAAGGTGAACTATGATCGTACCGAGGGATACGACGAAGAATAATTTATTGTTTTCAGGCATGATGTGATACAGATTCCAACAATAAAATACACCAACAACTTGGAGAGTTTGGGAGATGAGAATTTTCGTATTCTCCGATAAAAACTCCCTAAATCTCCATTCGCGATTCTCTTACATACTTGAGGAGTTAGGGAAATCGTGAGAAGTGTCGCAATATTAAAGGACGGCCAACTCTGTGTGGGACTTTATACCGTCGAAAGACGAATTTTTATACGCTTGGGTCATATACACCCTAGTTCCAATATTTTGTATATATTTCTTCGGTTCTTTGTTTCACATCCATTGAACTCTCTTGTGAACATTTTTTTCATGGAAAGTGAATTTCCATGACCTACCAGTTCTTCATAATGATGAGTTGAAAATGTGTCCATTTTTGTGCAAAAAAAACGGTCATTTTTTCATCTTAAGATGGACTGATTCAGTTCTTCGGCAGATATCTCTAAAACCATTTACCGAACTCAAAGAGTAATTGCATACTTACTTAGGGGATAAAATGTAGATGCTATTTAATCCTACATTTAACGTGCATATTTGTAAATTGTATGACATCTCTTTTGTACTGGAAGGCGACCAAATTGACCATTCTCGCGTGATTTAAAATTTTTAGCGGGTACCTTGAGATACCAAAATCCATATTTCTCTGTAAGTATTGCAAGAATTTCCATAATTTATTTTTGTAAATATAGCCAGGATATGCAATGAATCCATTATTTATTTTGAAAAGTCATAGGTACCTAGCAACCTTCAAAAATCTCAACAAGGCAGGTAATAAGGTAATACTGTCAGTTGAGAAATATTCTTTTTACTTCTCCACACCTAATACAGCCCAGAGTTTTGTCGCGTAGAATAAAGAGCGAGAGTGACACAACAATGTTGGCAACTTAGTTGGCGACAATGATAAATTTAAAACACAGTGAACGTGACGCGACAAATGTTTTTGACAGCGGGCACTGCTTTATTTATTGTAAAAGAAATGTCAGCAAGGAAAAAATTAAGAAAAATCTTTAATATAGCTTATGCGGCCCACTCAAAATTGCAAAGCATAAAGAAAAAACTAAAAAGCAAAAGAAAAAATTTCCTATACATTATAAAAATAACAAAGTCCACATAATATGAATGGCAATTATTCTTCACAGAAATGTCAATTATATTGGCGACTAATTTAGAGATTTTTAAAAACTTTTTTTTGGTAACTTGCCCCATATATTCGAATCTTTGTCAGCAACCAATATACGGCGACTTTGTTGTGTTGCTCTCACTGTATTTTGGCCTTTACAGAATTCCGAGTGGAGAGTTAAGTGTCAAAAGAACACTCATCTCTACAACTCCACAACTCTCCGTATTAGTGAATTCGGCCCCAGAAATGGATGAATATTTCTCCGAAATAAACTGTCACTACTTGCGTAGCTTTTCAATTTCAATAGTAAAAATCAATGTAGGAACGTACATATATATAAAGTTATATATAAATATCTCTTTCCCAGGTAGAATAATGAACACCAGATTTCTTACCCAAATATCATTCGTATGCTAACCATAAAAAACTGTTAAAGAAAAAAATAAAACAGGTATACAACAACTCAACTCAACTCAACTCTGTAGAAAATGAAATCTCGTTCAAAGTGTCATTAACGGTTTATTTCGGACCAAGGACAGATAATCCTTCTCAGCATCTTATCAGTTGGCATACAGAAGCACACACAGCATAAGCAGCAGCCTTAAAAGATTCTCGCAACCCCAAAAAAGGAGTGAGTACCAAAGTTGAATGCGGTGCAAGTACCTAACCTACCTATACCGGCTCTCGCTTACAAAACAGACTATATCAGTGGCAGAGGATGACACCTTAATCTTAAAGGGATTATGCAAATGAGTAATGGGTTCCTTAAAAGGATATTTCGTTAGGAGCTGGAAGCTTCTTGTTACATCTTCTTCGATGCTTCATAATCACTGAGCCCCGATAACGTTCATGAAAACTGTTTGGATGTGCGGTACTTTACTGTTATTAAGTTTAACTTTAGCAGCCGCACTTCTTGTGCAAAGTTGCAAAATTTTCGCTTTAGGAAATCTTTCCGGAATACAACCGCATTTATAACTTGTGTGTAAATTGTTATGTGAGAAATATCCTTTCGTCCTGAGTCCTGACAGTGCTAGGCACAGAGTAAATGGTCGAGAGTATGAGTTCGTATAAGAAAATTGATTTATGGTCAATACACATATATCAATGAGGCCCTCATTGTCAAGGAAACACTCTGATTGTATGTAGTTAGTTATGTAACTTAAACAGGTCACATGGGACGTTGCTTTCCCAGAATTTGATAAAATATCTGATGAATTTATTGCCTAACTTCTTGAGAAGAATCTGGAAGTTTTTTGAGCTAACTAAAAATATTGTAGAGGTAGGCATCTTTCTTTTCGGATAAGAAAATAATTAAATCGACCCAGAATTTTTACTGACGAACTATCACCTTTATTGATTTACTATAGTTGATTGACTTTCTGCATGCTTACACTGACCTACTTTCTTCTGTTGGTTCATATTGTAGGATCAGCGGAATTAGTGCATTTTTATACCCTAGATGAAATCTAAAGGGTATAAGTAGGTTCTAAGTTTGTCATTCAGTTTGTAACGCACAGAAATAATGATGGTAGAGCAAAATGGATTGGAGACCCACGCATAATATTAAAAGTTATTGTGATTTTTGCATGTACGTCTGTCTGTCCGTCCGTCTGTCTGTCTATCTGTCTGTACGCACGATAACTCGAGAACGCGTTCACTTAGAAAGCTGAAATTTTGTACACGGTTTCAAAAACAGAAATAAAATTAACTTCGAAAATGAGACCAATCGGGTAACTCGTTCGTGGGATTGCCGTAGAAAAATTTCGTTTTCCACTATATATTTGGACACTGTCTCAGAACGCGTCGACATAGAGAGCTGAAATTTGGTACATGGTGTTTTCATAATAATAGTAAATAAAATTTCAAAAATAGACTAAATCAAGTAAACCCTTCTTTGTGTTGACATATAAAAATTTAGGGTTTTTACGTATACTGTGAAAACGATCAGTCCTAGACATTTATATTGTACTAAAAACTTCATCAGAATACGAAATGCTACATATTTGGTTGTAATAATTTTTTCTGTCCGACGAACTGTTCTAGAAATATATCCAAAAAACCACTTCAAAAATCAAATATGACATACGGGTATTCATCTAGGATATCATAAGAATTGGTCTTAGACCAATTCTACCTTTTTTACTTGTTATTAATTTAAAGATGATCAGTTTTTGCGAATGTAAACAATCGATATACCCTACAGAATTTAATTGCTTCGTAGTTGTTTCTCTGGGTTACATATTTCGCAATAACCGATCAGCACTTAAACGGTAACCGCTTTTACATTACAAATATTAAAAGGAACTGAGGCGTCTTATGTCGATTTCGATGAGACCATTTCATTGTTGCACTTTTTCTGGCAGTGGAGAGGTGGGGGCACTGAAGTCCATGAAGAACATGTTGCTGTCATTTTCCGAGTAATTGTGTACACACGTATTATGTACACGAAACTGTCAAAACCTGCATTTGTTTGAAAATTGTGCTGTGCTTGGTGGATTCAGCAAAGATATTAAATAAATCTATTGGGATTAATTTACATATTAATATTAAAGTTGACTAAAAATAAAGATGGTTTTGTAATTATTAAAAAAACTGCATTTTTGTTTAAAACTATTAACTTACATATTTTTAATTTAGTTTACTTGAAATAAAGACTTTTGTAGTTGTTTGCGAAAGTATTTATAAGTAATAAAATGGACTTCAAGGATTATTTCCTATATTTCGGTACGAACGGCACGGTTCTCTTCGACGGAGAAGTATTATGCTCCAGCACATAATAAGTAAGTAACGCCAAACATATGTTTATACAAAAATTATATGAATTTTTCTTTTTAGATGGAGATTTGGTTGAAGTTGCGTATGCGCCTGCTGCGGAGCATTTCGGTATACTGAAAGTCCCAGCAGATTACATCAAACGGATGGAAATGATCCAAGCACGCAAGTCCCAGCAAGGAGAATCAGTGGAGCCCGATGTAAGAAATCTTACACAGGAAGTGCCGCCAGATTACATCAAGCGGATGGAAAAGATTCAAGCTAGCAAGTCTCGGCAAGGAGAAGTAGTGGAGCCCAATGTAAGAAATCTTACACAGCTACCACAGAAGGAGGATACTGCTACAAATGCAGACCTACCACCACACAAATCAGAAGAATACGGTATTTATAGTTATTTAAAATAGCTTCATTTTGCGTCATCCAAGCGTTCCTTGAATCTTTGTATTCAAGCTGCCAACGGTACCTACAGAGAAGGTATTCTCATTAAATTTTAACACATGTGCTGTGACGAAATTTTATCCACATTTCTATTGGAAAGACAAAGAGAGGACAGAGAGTATTGTGTTCTGTGTATCGTCATATTTTCCTATTTATTAAACGACATTTCGTTCCTAATGGTGGAACGTGGTTCGTAATGAGAATACCATGTAATCTCTGTATCGTGCGAGTTTCCTAAACAATTTTAAAACAGAATTTTAATAATTACCTAGCTAAATTTAAATTAGTATATTTTCCCTTTTGCTTATTTTTTGCTTACTCTGCCCCTCCTACAGTGTTTTTATATATAATGCCTCTAACAGGCTTAGTTGCTTGTTACAAACAAAGAAATAAATAGACAAAATTTGTCTTCAAGAACACTTCGCATGAGGCTATTAAATTAAATAGAAGACAAGTGCATCTCCAATTCCACTTGTGCCATTAAGCTCCCATCGGACACTCCGATTAGGTCCTCGAGAAAAGTTGTTGAAACAATTTATGGACAGGAAAAAGAATTTTTAAGGGTAAGGTTAAGCACGATGAGGCAATGGGTAAATTGGATGCACTCAACGAAACATTTTTAGGAGTAAAACAAATATTAGAAGCAATTAGTAAAAAACTAGGTAATAACTAGTTTGTTAGAAATAATTTTTATATTTAGTTTAGTTCACTGGGAAAAAGTGATATTTTAAAATTGTATAAAAAAATGGTCATATTTTCAGATTATAAAACAAAAATGTGATTAATAATCTCATTAAACAGGTAGCCTTAACTTTGAAGTATTGCGCAAGCCTACATACACGGATAATATTATTCCATCCAATTCTAAACATGCAATGAGTACAAAAATTTCAGCTTTCCACGCTATGCTGGATAGGTTGTGTAGGGTTCCCATGTCCAATGAAGCTTATAACATGGAACTTAATATTATAAAAACGATAGCAACAAATAATGGTTACTCTGGGGACATGATTTCAAATCTAATAAAAAACAAAAAGACAAACAGAATAAAACAATTATGTAGTATTTCCTACTGATAGCAATAGCACGAATGATAATTTAAAACCTTGAGTAAAATGGCCGTTTATTGGGAGAATTTCGTATAAAATTAGATCTATTATGCAAAAAAGACTAAATGTTAAGAGCTTCGTTTTATAATAAGCATACTTTAAAAAATCTTATTGTAAATGCCAAAGATAAAACTGATAATTTCACTAAATCAGGTGTATATTAAATACCTTATGAGGATTGCGTAAATAGTTATATTGGACAAACTGGTAGAAGCTTCAATACAAGATTTAGTGAACATATAATATCTTTTAAACTTAACAGAAATGATTCTGCTATGGCCAAATATATGAACGAATTCACACACACTTGCAAAAAAAAAACTTAAAAATTCTTCATGGTGAAAATAAGGGGAAAATATTAAATTTTTTAGAAAATTATGAAACCTGGAAAGCAATACAAGAAGGAAAAAATATATTGAATGAACATGTCGAGCCAATTCGTTCAGATTTGTTAAACATGTTGATCAACAGACAATGATTTTACTAGATTCAGCAACGTTCGCAATCCTCTCCTTATAAACATTTGATGGACATATGTGTGTACATTTTATTGTATTTTATTTTTATTTTTATTTTAAATCTAGACGAAGAGATTCTCGAATTTGTAAATGTATACCAGTAGCACTTGTCTATTCTCCAATGATGGTCCAGTTGGACCGATCCAGCTGTCAGAATTTATAAAAAGCTTCAACTTGTTAAAATAAAAGTACATGTACAAAAGGCTACTAGTTTTATTCAATTTATTCAACAAAAATGTGATTTTCATTCTATGTAAAAAAACAAAAATTAGATATTTTCAAAATATGTAAGAAAACAAAAAATTATATTTGCAAATGTTTTTTATACAATATATTTGTGCATTTGTAAGTAAATATATTAAGGGGTAACGCCACTGTAAATTTTTTGAAAAATCGATTTTGTTTTTATTGGCTTAAAAAATAGTTTAAACCCTCTAGAATAAGAACAAAAAAGGTCCCGTGGCAGAAAAAAAAATTTTCCTTTGAAAATGGAGGCCGCCACCAAGCGCGTCAAACTTGCTCCGAAACGACTACCTGAAGCCTGAAACACAATTGGAGCTTTTCAGCCAGCTTTATCGCCAGCTTTCTTCTAAAGATGACTGAAAAAGCCGAATTGAACACAACTGACCTTTTTGACATTTGGAACTTTAACTTGTTTATCGGAAAATTTTTTTTTACCTTCATTTTTTTTATTTTTTCCAATAAAAAACTATTCTCAAAACTTCAAACGCGTTTATCTCGAAACACGGTTTTTCAAAATGGCACGCAGCATAACTCGAACGATTTTCATATTTTCGTCTTGAAATTTTGACCAGATGTGAACATTAACATTATCTAGAGAATGCCGTACGGGATTTCCAATAACTTTATTTGTTGATTTTTTATTAACAAAAACCTGCCGTTTTTTTCGTCAAATATCAAACTTTTTTTTCAAATGCGCGCCAAATCTGCAAAAAATAATATTTTTAAAAATCCGTACGGCATTCTCTAGCTATAAGCCACTAGATTAATGTTTTTTTTTTTTTTTTTGGTCTAGATTCAAATGTGCACCAGTGGTGCTGCATGCCGCGGAGTACTGCAAACAAAACATGTCCCGGGAAGATGGCTGTGAAGCCACCATTATGTTTTTTTTCGCTGTCAAAAAATTTATCAATAAAGTTAAATGTATGCCCGATAATACTTTTAAAAGGTTTTTTTCAAACACCTTTAATTTCACGAGAAAAAAATTCGTGAAAAAACCTTTTTTTTTAGCTGTTACAGTGGCGTTACCCCTTAAGAAATATTTGCAATTCTATTTCTTTTAATTTCACCTAATCTGCGAAATTCCGCTTTCCTTTGATTTCTGGCTTCCATATTTGTGCTGCTTTTCGGTTCACTTATAGTGCTAATTTCCGTAAAATTATCAGCTTGATTGATGCACATGTTATACAGCACGCAGCAATCTAGCACAAATTCACACATCGTTTAGATTGAAGTTTCTTTGGAATTGTGGAAGATTTCCATAATCTTTATATGGCGAAAACAAATATTCGCTCAAAGGATATGCAGCATCCCCCAAGATATGGTAATCTTCTCCACAAATATAGCTCGTAAATTCGGGAATCATGTATTTTGCTGAGTGATCCAATATATACATCAGTGAATCCCTTTTTCACTGTCACATATGCCTTGCAGGGTTATAGATAATTGGTCATGCCGATTTACGTACATGGATGTTGTGTGCTATGTGTGCCGGAGCACGGAGAGCACACAGCTCTTGTAGAACAAAAAAAAAAAACAGAAGAGGAAACTCCGTTTTCGAATCTATTGGTTTATTTTAAAACTTTTAATTTGTGTTTTGTTTTTTTTTTATTAATTTCACTTTTAAAAATTTATTTCTAACACAAAAAAAAATGTTTATCTTTTAGAATTTATTTCTAACACGAAAATTTTTATCTTTTAGAAGTTGTTTTCTAACACTAAAAAATCTTTATTTTTATCTCTAACAAAAAAATCTTTATCCTTTAGAATTTATTTGATTTGCTGTTTAAATTCCCGTATATCACTCGGCAGATTTCAAAAAACGACTCCCGGCGGTTTGGGTAAATTGCACCCAGGTACCCACGATATCTTGCGAAAGCTTTTTCATATTTTTATTGCTTTCTCACGACGTTAAAAATCGTACGTGAGAAAATGTAGAAAAGTTTTGATGCAAGCTATATGCATCAATGAAAACTGTAATCTGATTTGCACTTGTGCGCCCTCCTTGAAATATTAATCTTAAGAGGGCGCGATAAATTCTGATAATTGTATGTATGTATGTACGTACAACTAGGTTGGAGGAAGTAAGTAATGTATGTATGTACAGTGTACATACGGAAAAAAAAGTAAGAAGACACTGTGTGTAGGTAAGTATGCATACCATGCGAGTGGAATGTGTGTCTGAAAACAAAATGCAATATATGATACATCAATATATTGTACAGGACAATATATTGATGTATTGACCTTATGGTTGTGATTCGGGGCATTGGGCACCTGAGTCACAATATCGACCGTATTTTATGTGCTGGTTTTTTATAGCTTCCATCTATACATCCTAATACATTTTTCATTCCAGAAATCTGTAATAAAATGGCATTAAAACACATTCAACCACTTAATACATATAAATACAGCCCAAGAATAAAATGTGTGTAGTTCAATGCAGTGAAAATGGGCATTAGATAAAGTGGTCAAGTACTGCAGAGATTTTATTCTTGAAAGTAAGCAATACTGAACCTTTTCAAACAATATAACCGTTCTTAGTTTTTCTTCCGCAGTAGTAGGAAACCGAATTTGGTTTTTAGATAATTCGAAGAAAAACTTTAAAATTGATTTCAAATGTCTATGCATTGTAGAAAGTGAAATGTGAAATAAATTAGCGACCTCCCGGTAAGTTGTTTTATTACCAGCAAAACCTATGAAAAAAATATATCTTAATTTTAACACTTGCAATTAATGATAACCACAAAGCTTTAATTAATTCCCTACTAATTGGAAAACGCAGAGATTAATTCACATTGAGAAAACAACGAGCTCTAAACGCCTCGAAGACTTAAGGCCTATCTCCTTATTATCGACCATTGGGAAACTATCCAAACGAGACATCCCCAATAAATTAACAATTTCTGTGAATAGCATGATATTATACCAGTTCTAGCTCAAGAGATCCCGCTCCTCGGACCAATCTGTGCTTATCCTTGTGAACAGAATTATCCATAACTTGCAAAATAAGAACGGCACTTCATATTGACATAATCATCATGACTGAACATGAAAGCCTCACCCAACTCACACAACAAATGGGGACTCAGTATCAATGAGCAGAAATGTGAAGTTATCTATTTCCGCAATGCAAGCGGGACAATCTACTATCTTGCTTTTAATAGAAGTCAAATACTTCTAAAAAAACAAAATGAAATACCTTGATGTGCATCTCAGAAACAACTCACATTATCATAAACAAACAAAAATTATGGTAAACAGGACCTTGAATCCCATGAGAAAATCATTCGTCACTACACTGCTAAATTTAGGAGACCTAACAGCTATAAATGGTATCTATTAATTTATTTATTTAAATAAATTTCTGCAGGAAAATGATATTGTAAATCATGGATGAAAACGCTAATAACTCCAGACTGTATAATTACTGACTATCCCCTATAAACATAATCCATGAGAACTCACAGCCTTCTTACCAAAGTGGGCCTAAAAACATCCTGCAAATCTCTTTCTATGAAAAGGTTAGATTCATCCTTACCCCAAACACAATTGATGCTACCGTATATAATTCAAATAAAATCAGCTCAGACTTCAGAGCATATAGTTCTCCCAAACTAAACAATGCTGAATATAGTAGAAGTAACTTAATTAAAGAAAACATGTAAATAGTTAGCAAGGACATAGTTGATACTATTATCCCAGTCAGATTTATACGATATGAATAATAACTTTTTGTATAAATTTTCTGTGATGCTCAATACACCTCAACAAAACTACTTTGACTTTGCACTTCTTGCAAATATCATAGGAAGCTACCACTAAACCCCGTTACCGAATTTTAATAAAAGCTGAAATATAGATTTCTAGCAATATTTCAAAACTAACAATAAGAACAAAAATATTTTTTAAGCAGGGGCTGTCAATTTTTTATGCACAAGTAGCTACAACGTCGAAAATTCAACAATTAGAAAGAAATATAATTCACAAAATATGTTTTCGTATTTTAGGTTATATTACACTGAAATTGTAAAAATATGAACAATTTATCGTCAGGGGTTTCCAACCTCTATCAGTTATTCCACACAAAACCGATCACCTTGGAACCCGAATATCTCCGATTTGAATGAAACATTGTAGGGAATACCATAAAGTGACTTTGAAAATTCATATCTCAAAAATGAAGCCGATCACCATCGCAGGTTTTTGCATAAATGTAGATAAGGTTTCTAGCTTCAAGATAAAAGCATGTGCCAGAAGTTTACACAAGTGAATAATACTATTTTTTTGAAAAAAATACTATTATTAACAAGACAAAATTTCGTTCTGTACTGCTACACTTTTTTTTTGTAAAAACTGTAAAGCATTAAGTTTCATTTCGCATTTGAATGAAAACAATCGGTTGCTCCGCTCTCGAGATATGAATTTTTGAAAATGACATTTCATCGTGAAATCATGAAATTTCTAATACTAACCGCCTAGCGCGGAGAGTGGTTGGGGGGGGGGGGGGCCAAAACAAAGAAAAATATGAGTGAGCTATTTTAATATGCCTCACAAATTGTGAAAGTTTTATCCAAATCGGAGATGATCGGGTCAAAAACATGTATATACATACATATATATATATAACCTGTAAAGTACTTAAGTACATACTTAAGTACTAATATCAGTACCAGTACCTGAACTTGTACTTGAAAATTTTTAAAGTACCAGTACCATGGCTTGTACTTTAAAAATTTGCAAGTAAAGGTCCAGGTACAGTTACTGGTACTCATAAGTCCCATATATAAGCTTAAGTACCTTGTAAGTGCGAATACAAGTACAAATAACGCCATAACGAGAAATACCTACTTCAGCTCTTATAAATTATTTAAACGCTTTCTAATAACAGAGGTTTAGTAGCAAGGACAGTAGCGGTCCTGATTTTGTACAAAACAATTAAATTACAGTCGCTGTGCAGTGATTTTTATTTTTAAGTTCTTCAATAAATTGAATTAGTTAATCTGTTTTATATATATGTATATGAGTGACAGTAGGACAAATATTGACATGCTGAATCGATATCCTTTGTGGAGAAGGTTGGCAATTGAAGGCCTTGTAAATGCTCCACGAAGCCAATAATTATCTGATACGATATTTAAAAAGCTTATTTAACTAAAGGCAAACTCATGTACTATATAAACAACTTCCAAAATTATAAATTAAAACAGCAAAAGCTTAAATATACAATTCTGTATCATTTCCTACCTTTTTACAACATATTTTATGATATTTTATAAATGAGAACCTAATCCCGTCATTTAGCTGGCTATAGATTTTTCAAAATTTCTGATTTGACTTATTAAAAGCTCTTGAACCTTTATTATTGGAAGGAGTGCTTAAATAATTAACAAGAACTTAAGTATGTACTTGGCAGTATGGCAGTATTACGTGCGTCCTTAGATAGTTATGTAGATAATTATAAAGATACTTAAAAGCTGATATGTGGGACTAATGATTACCAATAGCTGGACTTTTACTTGAAAATTTTTTAAGTACCAGTACATGTTCGTAAAATATTTCAAGTCCAGGTCTTGGTACTGTACTGGTACTAATTAGTCCCACTTATCAGCTATTAAGTACAGGTCTGATATATACTATATGTCGTAGACATTTGACGGAACTCAGCATTTCACGAAAAGTCTAGACACTTCATGAAAAGTAGGCCGATAGTGTACCGGTTTTGACTTAACCACTTTTTACATTATGTGGCTGAAAGTTTTAGTCAATTCATGAAATGCTAAAAGCGTTTACGCCGATACTGTAATACCACCCTATATAACCAAATACTAGTAGTGGGAGAAGAGTGGTGGAGGGGAAGGTCGCACCCAGGCCTGTGACACACTCACCCACATACACACACATACACACGCATACACGCGCCTACTCTCCATGAAGTGTCTAGACTTTTCGTGAAATGCTGAGTTACGTCAAATGTCTACGAGATATATATTTCTCAACAATATTCATTCATTATAATATATTATATATATATACACCTACCTTCACCTATATCTATACCTACATAATTATATGGTATATACTTATCATTGAAAGAATTATGTAACAAAAAAAACGAAAAACCGCCCAAAGTGGGCTGAACCATGGCAGGATTTACAGTAGATGTACGGCGATACTCTATCTGAACCACCAGAGACTCGCCGTAAATGCACGACGATACCGCTGAAAGGGTTAATATTATGCGTGGGTGTCTAACCCATTTTTCTCTACTAGCATTAATTCAAGGTGTTACAAACGGAATGCCAAACTTGGTATATCCCGTTCCGTACCATCGTACAAAATTTAGTACTAGGATGGTACTTTTTATTTATTTTTTCAAAAGAGAGTAGGTGTCATTTGAAAAATTTATGCCTACTTATGAAAATAATAATGAATGAGAATAAAACGAGGAAAAAACGCCGAAAAAGCCATGTTTCTTGATTTCTTTATTCTTTATTTTTTAATTTTATTTTATTTTTATTAGTTTTTGTTATATATGAGATACAGTCCGGTGGCAAACAGACGGGCGAACATCGGAGGCTTAGTAATAGGGTTCCCGTTAAATATTAATAAAAAAAAGATAATAATAATACAGAATGGTTCCATAATATTCCATAATATACAAATATTCGTTATTGCCTGGCAGAAAAACCTCAACGCATACAGTTTTAATGTGCACGTATTGAAGTGAATCTTATCACAGAAAGCATTTGGATGAAAAATCTTTAGGACGATATGTGGATGATATTGTCAAAGTATCTTCCACGCGAAATGAATGCAAATACAGCGGAATGATTTCGTCCTTGTCTTGCGTAGACGAAAAGAAGATCAAATAAAAAATATTTTCGTTTTCTGTTTTTGTATGTGGAGACAAGAGGACTATAGTTTCGCTTATTTGTCATCTCTATGATACACGAATCTATCATTTGGAAGAACACCTCGTTAGATTCCATAACTGTGATTAATTTGTGAGTTTACTAGTGATTTTAATTCCAAAAATAAAAAAATATATATTTGGACGATTCTTGAACTATTTCCTTTGACGATAAGAAAGCGGATCATCTTGAAGAAACGATTGCGTTTCTTATACACAATATGAAAATAACTCGCCCGGGAAGGACGCATTCGTTTCTTCAGTGGTTCTGCCTTCGGGGTAACAGTTTCTCCCGTTGAAAGTTGAGAATGCAATACGAATATGATTATCATCCACGAGATATTTTATCGGCCAAGTAATAAAAAAGCGAATCATCTGCGTTTCGCCATATTTGCTTGGATAAGGTATGTAGGAATGTTTCATATTAGACCAAGCATGACTCAGGTATTTGGATCATTACTGCATAAATACTTGAACTGGGATGGGAAACTCGTGGTTTTATTCTGGCTAAGCGTAATGTAAATAAAAAAAAAATATGAACAGACATTTTTAAAACAAAGCTAGGTTATTGTTTGCAAAATATTACTCTATGTAAGTTAAACTGATGGTTCTCGACTCAATTCCTATAAAAAATGAAAGACAAGAAAAATCACTTAATTAAATAAAACATTATTTACATAACTGTGTATATACAACTAGGGATCCTATTACTATCCCTTAACCAAAAACGAATAGCATAAAAACTACCAAAACCACCCAAAAGTCTCAGTATCGACTTCTATTAGGAATCCCATTAATCACACATTTACCTTGGTATGCACTCACAATTGAATCCCATCAATATGGCAATGGCACTCCGCAGGGTAAGTGAATGCCAAACCAAAAGAAAGAAAATTGAAATTCCGTACTCAATTGAATATTCACAAGCGCCAGGACATGCCGGCACATACACTTCCTCTCGCTTTCGAACAATTAAAGCCACTTAACTCCTTTCATCGAACTCCGAAAAAATTCCGTCGCACACAAAAACAGGGCGACTACGACCGTAGTGATCTCTACTCTCGCAGAATCCACGTAGTATAGAAAAGCCCAAAACAGCCGACAACGAAGCTCCACAACGAATAACAGAGGGGTCTTTGGGATTCTGGATTTGGGTTGTAAAACCCCGCAAAGCGCATATATCTACGCTTGTGACCTTTTCACATACACGTGTAAGCCAGTAGCCTCGAGGAGAGTATGCATATCCGGGTAAAGTTTGCCAACCCAAAACTGATGAAAAAAAGAACAGAAAAAAAGCCGATGAAAAATGACAACCAAAAGGGTTGAGGATTGGAGGCTTATCGAGTAGTAGGAGGTGGTAATGTGTTGAATTTGAATGCTACAAAACACGAAATCATTCAAGCAAAAACAGTTATACATAAGTCGACGACTCTTATCGCCGACTCTCTTCCAGGATGTAGAGATACTATGCACGTGTGTGGAATTTTTTCATTGCCGTCTGTCCGTGCATGGTGCAGACTCTTGCAGCTTCATTCTTTTGGTTTTTCTCGTTGTTGTTGTTGTTATTGCTCTTACGAACGGAAAGCGCATCAAATTAGAATCATGAAAAAGCTTTTGTCCGGATGATTATATGAGGACGAGGAGGATGATGAGGATGAGAAGGAGGAGGCTGAAATCTGGTTTAGCCCACTCTACTGTATATCTGAAGCATGTAATTAGATGGGCCGTGGACATAGTGCCTTTTTTTAAATTATCTTTTAGAGGGGTCAGGGAAATGAAACGGGGAGAGTATAGGGATGAATATTTGAAATCAAAGATCTGTCCGGATGTCAATTATAAAATAGCACCTCGAAGAAATTTACGAATTTGAAATTACTTAAGAAAATTATTTTACAGGTTTCAAAACTAGATCTTAGGTCTTAAAAAAAATACAAATATTTCGCTTTCCTAGAGCGGAATTCCCTCCATGTTTATAGATAAAAAAAAGTCGATAATACATTAAGCATATCAAACGAACTCTGGATATCCTTTTGACTTTTTACTGGGAAGAGTGAAAACATCTCTACCTTCGTCTACATATTTCTTATTCACCCTTAATCTATTAACAACGGCCAGGTATACCAAAGGCTTGTCAAGTATTCTCAGTCGGATGAATGACACGTAGATAGTATAGGTAACATGGTTCGAATACCATGGTATTCTCTTTACTATACTAGGTGACAGATTGCATAATAGGTTTAAAACTTGTCATTTTTGATTGTCTGTATAGTCATTTCTAATAATTTTAAAATGCAATATTTAAATATAAAAAAAAATGGACTCTTCTAAGATTAGCACTAAAAGCAAGAATTAGAAGTAAAAGGTACCGTTTTAAACAAAAATGATATGAATAACAACTGAATTTTGTAACATATCCATGTAAGTACATTTCCCTTTGAATGACGCCCGTGTTTATAACAAATATCAATTTGGGGATATTTTTTTCACTACCAGAACGTGGTGGTGAGCTGGTATTGATACTAACAACGTACCAGTTTGCTCAGTTAGTTCAATATTAGTGATTTATACCTGCAGTATGGTATCTGTACTATCTGTGTATCACAAATAATATACGGTGGTAGAAAATCCACTCATAATCATTGACAGTCAGTCTCTCGCAAGGCATATGGTGTATCTAAAAGAAAGTATATACTTCAAAACTGGATGTACCTGCAGCACTTTTACTAAGCCTATGTATACACATGAGACTTCATCAGGATTATTGGTAAAATAAATGTTTCTTTTATTTTTTGCACTTTCAGCACACTCCTCAAGTATGCCACCTAGTTTCATATTAGAAATGTTATTTGGTTATTTGGAAATATGAGTAAATTAAGAACTTCCCACATCAATAGAATAAAACTCGCAATATTGTCCTTCTAGCATTTATTTTTATTTTATAACAAAGTTCTACCGGAACACACTTTTCGTATATTACATGCAATGACGCCAACATTTAAGTTCTTTCAGGTAGAATATAGGCTTCTTAGGTGACAATTAGCTCAGAATATTGTTTATAGTACCTTGCAGCTGTTCTAACTGGTAATACTACATGAAGTTCAATTTAAGTACAATGCAGAGCTTATCACTGTCCATACATGAAGTATACAGGGTGTTTCCCACTAGGAGGTCAGTAGAGCAGGAGGTGATAGTACTCACCTAGACGAACCAAAAATTGTGTGGCAAGGGGGGGGGGGGGGGGCATATCAACCGTTTAGGAGTTACAGGGTGATTATTAAATAAAGCTAGCTTTTACAAATCACCCTGTATATTGAAAACTACACGGCGTACGGTCACTGTTAAGAGCTCATTGTATGCAGAACTTCTTGACCTTTCCAACGACCACTCAACCAGCCCCGTACCACTCTCCCCTCAACAATTATGGTTGTCTAAACTAAAAATTTCGGGTTTTCTTACCTTTTTTTAAATTTAACCTCTATTATTTTTGCAATTTTTTTGCAACATTTTAAAAGGAAAATTAAAAAAAATTCCAAAATATATTAATTGGAAATGATCATGATGAAAATTGGGAAATATTGGAGCAAATTTTTCAATAGGGGTAAAATAGCATAAATTTAACGATTTTGGTATGTAGGCAGGAAGTTTTAATAGAAATTTTCTAAAAAAAAGTGTAATTATGAAGAAAACAAAATGTATATCTGTTGGAAAAATGGTCTGGATTAGTTTTGCAACAAAACCCAGAGGAAAACTAAAAAAAAAGATAAGTTTGATTTTTTGGTTTTTCGTTGAAAAAACATTTATTGCAGTTTATTATTTTCTTTTATTTTATTAATAAATTACATATTATCACAAATAAATAAATATACAGATAACGAATCGAATAGGAAAATTGACAACCAGAAGTCAATTAAAAAAATTTGCAACGTCTCGCTCGAATATAAAATCAACGATGCCTCGACCTGATGTAGAAAGAAAAGATAGAAACTTGGTTGTGTGCCTGACCATTAGGAGCATTTTCTGTTAATAAGAACATTTCTCAGCTACAATCCGGGTTGGATTTCCCTATAGGCCGAGTAGGCCCGGGCCTGGGGTGGCAATTTACGGGGCGACAAAACTTGGCGATATTTTTTTTAGTAGTCGCGCCATCTGTGAGCCAAACGTGAAGGTTTAAAAATTCAAAAATATGCCCATAGCAGCCCTAAAAAAATGACACGTACGGAGATAACGATTATTAAAAGTTTGGATCATCGAACTGAATCTTTGCTTACTAGTTTACTCCAAGTTCAAGCGTATCATTTTCAGTTTGCTCCAGACTTAACACACACCGATGACATCACTGAAATAGCTTCTTGATCAAGATCTCCACAGCATTTACCCTAACGTTAATATAGCTCTACGTATGTGTGCTCGTATCCCGATTACGTACTGTTCCGACAAAAGTAGCTTCTCGTTTTTGCGGCGAGTGAAAAATTATTTTCGCTCGAAAATGAACGAGGACAGGTTGAACGCTCTAGATATCCTTTGCATCGAATCACCAGTTGCTACGGTCTTTGGATTGTGATGATTTAATAAACACACTCACAAATAAAAGCGGTAAGCATCAGTATCTAAAGACACTGATTGAGATAATTTTATCATTTACAGACTTTCGTTGTTTTATACTTTAATTTAATTCTTATAGATATAGATCATTCAATTCTTCGTGACTTACAGGGAGTATGCGGCGGAAATATTCCATTGGCCTAGGGCAGCCAAGTTATAAAATCCGTCCCTGGCCTGAAATTTCGTCGTAGCTAACTAACTTGGTTAACAGAAATTTTGATAAGGTTTTCATTTTTCTGATATGCGTTCTTCATCTGTATATTTACTTATTTATGATATTATTCATGCTTGCTCCTTTCGGCAAATTCGACGGAAAATAAATTTAATTTAATTTTTATTTTAGGGTTTATTTATTAAAAATCATTTAATTGATATTAGGTATTTAAAAAAAATTTGAGGGGTTCAAATAATATTCTCTCATTTTTATTTCCATTTTATTTTCTTTCTTTCTTTTATTGAGCCGCGCTTCTGTAATTTCTGTTTTTATTTTTTAATAATTGTTTATATAACGTTAGCTACTAAATTTTTGTTATTAATTTTTTTTGTTTAGTCTCTTGAAATCACTTGTCGCCCAACATATTTATTTTCCTTTTGAATTTTTGTGAGGGAAGACGTGTTTTTTTTTTATTATGTGAAGTAAACAGGAGACTACCCTAGTCCGTATGTTGTCATTGCTCTCCAAATTTTGTTAGCTTGACCGGTCACCGTTGCAAATGGTGGCAACAGAAGTTTTTCGGAGCATAACCTCATCAAAACGTATATACGATCAACGATAACTGTAGGCCGAATTTATGGATTAGCTCCAATTTCTAGCGAGCAACAAATGACATATAACTTGGATTCGAAAAAACTCGTTAAAATGTTTGCAGAGGGCTGGGCCAGGAAAGTAAGTTTTGAGAAAAAAAAGAAGAAAAAAGTAGCATTTACCAACTTTACCATGAGATTATGTTACGTTGCCCTTTACGCCGTAACAGTTGGCCCTGCTCGCCTGTTAGCTCATTAGAAAGGGGGAGGAGGGGGGTGGTTACTTTTCCTTAGATTTTTCTTTGTGTAATTAGTATGGGCGACACATGGTTTTTCTTTGCTTTAATTGGGAGGATAACCATGAAACTCAACAATGAATTAAGCAATCCGTAACTTTATTTAAACAAAAAAATCAGACACAGTTGAACTAACAAAAATTTGCAAAATAAATTGTAAATGAGCGAACACTTGGAGGAAGCAGTACCGTTAGTCACACTCAAAATTGAATAATATATTATATAACATAGATCCACGAATTTTGCTACAAAAAAAAATGATAATAACACATCACCTGATTTTATTTTATCCCAGCTCTTAATCTATCCCACGATGATAGATCTTCTCTGGACAACCGAAACTCCTTCTTTAATGTTCGATGTCGTTTATTATAAAAGACCAAAAGAAATTCTCAGAAAATTGTCGCTGGGTCATTCCATAGCAAATCGACCAAAACTCACAAAAAGTGTGACGTGACTATCACCTATTTTTTTTTAAATTTTACATCCTTGAATTTTTAAAATGCCATAACTCGTGAAATACGCACTATAGAAGGAAAATTTTTAATTCGTCTTTCTGTTTTCACAAACTCTGCAAGTATGTAAAATTTCAACAAAATTGTTTATGATCATGTCACAACTGTTGCCTTTTTGATATGGAATGATCCTGCTTCGGTCTGAAAGTTGCAAAACGAAGGGTACTCTAAAAAAAAATCTCGCGTCTGCCACTTCCGGCTCATAAATCACAAGGCTGTTCAAAAACTGATCAAAGTTTATTCGGCTTTCATCAAGTTACTAATTATCGAAAGGGGCATTTATAGTGCTTCCTAATTTAGACGGCGCGCTCGAATACTTCTGATATCAGATTTGCAACCATCAGCATTCTATCTGACCATATTGCAAAAAAGAAATTGGTTATGTTCGGAAAAAGTTGAAGGAGGATCGGTACATAGCTGATGACGCAGGTGATGATACTAACAAAGTTATTCCAACAGGTAATGCCTGACCTTATAATGCCCTTACAAATATGTTATAATACGATTATTTTAAGATGCGTTAATTAATCAATTAATACGTTGTTCAAACGGAGATTGCTTGATTCCATAATACCTACTATCTCAATTTAGTAATACTTATAAATATTTTAAAATTCATAAAATAATTAACAACAAAGAGCAAAAATTCTTATATTATTATTGTTGAGCTCATCCGAATTGGTCGAGAGGCGTAATAATTATTTCAAAGCTCTTAGCTTTCAGTGCCGTGCTTCCCGTCAAATATACTTTTTTGCTTATGAAGGAGTTATAAAAATAAAAGCAAAATAATTACATTTATTTTTTATTAATCTTTATTTTGTTAGGCTATTTATCATACTAATAATAAAAAACTAAAGACAAATAAATAAAGTAATAAAAATTATGTCAAAACAACTGCAATATAAAACTATTGTCGGTGATGTTTAGTAATCTTCATAGAGTAATCACTGAGTTTGGGTTAACAGTAGATAGATGTATAATCGTTTTAATTTAGCACATTATTTTAGGTCATATACTAGGTCATATTCCATTGAACTTCTTAGATTCGATCATATCTGAAAAACACTGAAACATTATTTCTGAAATTTATATTTAAAAAACCAAAAAAAAGGAAGTTTTCCAACCATCTGACAGGCATCCATCATAATATAGGCACTAATTTCATAACTCCACAAATCGATTCACTACACAGAAAAGCACTTTTAAATATCTCTTAAATCTGTTATTATTTTTCACCTCTCAAGTCGTAAACACACCATCATCGGCAGTGTAAAACATCAAAACCAGCAACGTGCTGTTGACAAACAATGACATTTGCATAAGAAAAAAAAAACACATAAACCAAAATAACACACACACGAAATTGAGCACACCCAGCATCCAAATGGCACGAAATTGTTGAAGTCACACCGATGTGATGTACGAAAAAGTACACGTAAAAATCCCCGGCCATCACAACTAGACCAAAAAAAAAAAAGAACAAACACTTTTCATCGCGTTTTTTTCGGTATTTTACTCACGTGCACTCAGTTTGCATGGATGGAGTTTTTATGCACCCACTAAACACCGAAAAAAGTCAGGAGGACCCCGCGCGACTAAACATAAAAAGCTTCTGATGTCTACAGGAAACAGAAAACAAAGAAATAAAAAGAGCTTTGCGTATTTTTTAAAAAGCGCAACAGGTGCTGAGAGTGACTGCCAAAAAGAAAAAGAAAAACTTCGCTATGTGGTTGAGGAGGTACAGAAAAGAACGGCAATGGTAGCATAGTTGAGAGCGAATTGAATGATTTTAGTTACGGGGAAGTTCGGTCGGGGTGGAGACTTTCTTTTACTTTTTTTTTTGTGGTTTACAAACAGCTAGGGAAGAAATGTAAAAAGATAAATTCAAATTGAACTAATAATTCCCGGCCAATGAATTCAAGGATTCAAACGGATTGAGAGATTGGAAAAATTTTAAATGAGAATTGAAACTGAGTTTTCTCTTTCTTATATGTAGACTCATTCTAACTTGTGAATTATCCAATAGCGCGAAGTCTTGTCATGATCAAACAATTTCTTTTTTAACACTGATAATTCCCTAATCTGTTGGGGATTACCCTAACTCTGAATTTGTAAAGAAAAGGTGTTAATATGGATGGAATCCACTTTTGGTTGTTAGTCAACTTTGAAAAAAGCCTGTAGCGGGTATATTCAGTAAGGACCCCATGTCACTGTCATATCATCCCGTCAGTAACCAAATCTGTTCTATAAGTGGGAAGGACGTTACGGTTCTCAGTTTGAGATCAAGGAGTTTGTAGCAGTTAGCTTTCAAGTCCCAAAGACATTGTCGTTCCCGATAAAAAGTTATTAATTACAATGTCACATGCTTTTAGTTTCAAATCTGCCATTTTCTTTTCACATGTCATTTTTCAGCCCACAAAAAATTTGCTCTACTGTCAACAGTCTGGCTTCCCAGAACTGACTTGACGAAGAAATCGGCAGCGTCCAGGTGGTTTACACTGCACTTTTTGTAGATAGTGTTACTGTTAAGACATAAACAAAATCCTGTGTAGACCCGGTGGTGTTAATAAGAATGGATTAAGGGCAGCGACATACGATTAGGTTTTTCCCGTCCGGCTGGCCGTCTACGGTTTTTACCGTCGCCGTGATTACACGACATACGAGACGGTTATTATCGATTATTTTGTGGATACAAGTCAGTGAAGCCAGTTCAGTAATTTTTAGGGGAAATTTTTCGTATGTTATAGACAGAAGCAGGTAATGTAATATACTTTCGTCTTTTGCATGAATGAGGGAAAAGAACTTGGCTATGCATTACTGTATTGCGACTGAGACAACGAGTTAATCACAAAAGTCGAGAGAACGTAGGATTACCAGAATGATAAAATCTTCTTGAATACCTTCAAAACCATTTAAACCTATTCATAATAATGTACATAGGTCGCACTACCTCCCATTTTTAAGAAAAAGATAAATTTCGCTTTGGCCTAGAGGTGAAAAGAGATGTAAAATTCCTCTCAAATAAAATTCTCATTTTCCCGAAAATATCAGAGAATCCAGCAAGAATTTCTCCCACTTAATATCTTCACAGCAAAACGAATGTAAACAGGAGCACGTGCTGCTCAATTAGCATAGAAATTACACTAAGAAACATTGGCCACCCTCGCTATAACAAACATTGGCCGATTCTCTCAATTTTTCACCAAAACTGGTTTTCACAAAAGCGCAGGAACATTCTATGAGAGTAAAATGTGAAAACCCGCTCCTTCTTGTTTATTTACGAAAATGAATAATTTACCATTCTGTTTCGTTGCATGCAATTTGCGCTTTCACATTTTTTATCATTATTCATAAAAGTTTAAAAAGAGTTTGATTTTTTTTCATTTTTTTTCTTTCTTTCTTCCTTTTCTTGCCGTGTGGATTTTAAATGTAAAACAATCGGAAAAATCTTCTGAGTCCTAGCTTGTCATTAAGTTAACTTTGCTACTGCACTGCACTAAATTTCAACAAACCTTCCTGGAAAAACCGAAACGTATGTGGCGTCACATTGCACTCAATGAGTATGTATCAGCCGTCATCAAACCGTGGCCAGCCACGGTTGCTTTCAGGTTTTGAAACCGGTCCGGTTTTAACCTGATCGTATGTCGCTGCCGAGTTAATCACTTGGGATACATTTGGCACGGAAAACCCTAATCGTATGTCGCTACCCTAAGATTTCCGGCTGCAAAAATGGCACAAGGGGGAATGCCCACTTTTCATACAATTTCAAGCCCAATATGAACAGACATGAGAGATGTCTTAAACGACGCATTATGATACTGTGAGCATATTTTATGAACAAAATGGTTTCTATTAAGGGGGGGGGGGGGGGGGAGCTTTGCCGATCGGATGTATTTTGAGCGAATTTCTTGATGAAAAAGTGGACTTTTTTCCGCTAATGATTGTGCGAAATGGGTGCGCCGTGGAAAATGACTTCCTATAAGAAAAATGTTCACAACAGAGCACTAATATCCCTGAAAGAAAAAAACGGAAAAATATTTGCGAAATGTAGTAACTGGGTTGTATGTGACCCAAGTACATGAAGATTGGTTTTCCGGCGACAAAAACGTCCGGAGAAAGTTTTCTGAATCAGGAAAAGAGGAAAAGAGATAGTAATCGGCAATGTGCAACAACATAGAATGCATTGCAAACTACTATTCCGTTGCATTATACTTCACTTTGTGCCACTTTTCGATAATGAGTGACATTCACGGGGAGGAAAAATACCGAGATGCCAAGTTTCGAATCGCAGCACTGGCAACACACCAATGCTAGTGCAAGCATATAGTTTCGGGCATTTTGGATATTATAAATTTTCTGATCGGAGGCTGTGCAATTGTTACCTGAGATTTGAAGTGATAACATAATAATTTAGTTCTCGTTAGGTGCCAGTTATTATTTATATCAAAAACTGGTACTTGTATGAACACTTACACAGTTAACTTGGTAATCATATAAGGGATACAGTGTAGCAAAATTATTGTGTTAACACATCTAGGCAAAAGGCCAGATAATTGCTTCCTTCTCTAGAACTGAACCGCGTGGATTGGCACTTTGAGATGTCCCAATAAATTTAACTGAAAATCTAGTCGATTTTAAGAAATTTTAGCCGAAATTTAGCCGATTTTAAAGTATATAGCCGGAACATCTAAAAAGAATTGGCATAGCTGCTTAGATAGCCAAGCTGCTCTCAAAACCTTTATAAAATAACTCGCAACTTCTAAATAGGTACTGGAATGGAATGTAAACCCCTTTTTAATTCTCTTTCCCTGTATAATGAGGAGACCACGGGTGTTTTTTTAAAGTCCAATATCTGGAAATCCTAATTATATATCGAATGTAACAATTTACTTCTTTAAGCCATCCAATTTATTATCTGTTATTCGAATGATTCTGTAAAGAGATTTTTACTTCTGGGGTTGAACATCTCCGCCAGGAAGTGGTTATAATTTTTAGAACTAGGGAGAGAGATCCTCCTGAGAGCTCTAAAAGTATACCTACTCAAATTCCTTAAGAATAGGGCGACGATAATGATCGCATTAGTCCTTATTTTAAACGAGAAGCGAGAGAAATACTTATATCAAAAGACAAAACGAACCCAGCATACGGTTTCAGGCAAATATACAGGAATCACATAATGGAAAGAAAATCTGGAAACCAATGCCTCAGGATCCAACGTAATTGCTCAAACTTTTATAAAACAATACTTTCATTGATCACTGGAAGTAATTTATTAAACTAAAATTCAAAAAACTAAATT